>JAGKTI010010269.1:14585-28881 GCA_018397915.1 Birgus latro
CACTGTAATATGGTGAAGTACAGTGTACTGCTGGTTAAGTAGGGGCACATCCTCTGTACATATCTCATTATACTAAAAGAACATTTTTCTATTTTTATGTATTATTCTTCTGAGAAAAAAAGTTAGCTGTATTAGAGACGATGTTGTATGTTAGCAAACTTCTTTAAATGTTTTACTAACTCCACTCCTCTTCCACCCCAGTTCTCTTGCTGGGTTGCAGTTAATGGGATTGTATATTAAGCCCTTCAACCCGGAGACGTGATTCTTATTTTATTTTTATTGCCGTTGGATGACATTATTCAGCTTAGGAAGGACGTTTGATGGTGAAGATAATTGCGAAAGTTATTGAGTATCTAATTCCCCCAGTTCGAATAGACCCACCAGAGCTTAACGAAATCGTCTGGAAATAGCAAGAATGAAGCTGAAAGACATCATCGTAGTGAAAGAGCTAAATGAAAAAAAATCTGACATGCTGGATCACATTGTTTTAACTAACAGTGTACGCGACAAACTGTACTATCTTATTCTTGCCACTGCCAGACGATTTTAGTCAGCACTGGAGAAGACATCTGGTAGTGCTGAGCTTAGCGGAGACTGTTTCAAACCCCTTCCCTACAAGAGGCCTCCCCTAAAATAAACTGGATCAAATCGTTCGGCGGTAGCAGAATAATAAGCAATGTCACCTGATTGTAGGAAGTATTTCCTTCAGTCCGATGACGATTTTTTTTTTTCCCACTTTATTACTTGTATTTATAGGCGATTTTATTCAGCTTGGAGGAGGCTTTGGGAACTGCAAGAGTCAGACATAAACCTTATATTCCCTTCCAGTAAGACAGGTCCTTCCAAAGTTCACTAAAATCTCCTGTAGGCATCAAGGACGAAACTGGAAACACGTCACCGGATTGAAGGGACTAAAGTCAGATGAAGAATTGTCACATCACCAATTGTTCACTGCAAAGCCATATTATTCAATACCAAGGGAAAGATTTATCGGACTAAATAACACCAGAAATTATCCAAGCAGTTAGAAGTTACGTAAATAGAACTCCAATTATTACCAAAGATACAGGCAGGACCTAACATAGATTATTATTATTATTATTATTATGCAACACCAGCGAGACAACTATTTCCACATATCTCTTTGGCCTTAAATGACTAATCCTAAAATATTTTCCACTACGATAAACGATTAATAGTAACCCCTCCCTCATCATCCACACACCACCACTCATCTCTTGTCAGTAATGTTGCAGTGTTGCGTCTTGATAATTACGAAGCCAAGTCAGATACATTAGATTATATTTATGAATGAGATGCCTTGGGTAGTTTCGATCTGTTAAGCGGTTTCTCAGGACCCGCGTTCATGACTAAGTTTGATTTGCTTTTTTTACTTTATCAAGACTGGCAATTTCGGGTAATGTTTTTGAATCATGGCGGCGTTGGGATGTTAAAATTTAGGAGTTTCTCTGGCCGAAAGTTGCCGTGCTGGTCACACCCACGTCTCCACCACCTACCTCACGTCCTCCCACCGCCGAGCTGTCCACCACCTGGCTTACTTTCTTTCTGCAGGGTGTTAGGCAAGTCGCTGTGATGTAAAACACACACACACACACACACACACTCATAGAAACTAGTCACTGCCTTGCTTACTGCATACTGCAACACCTCAAATACATTTACAGTTTCATACCTTACTGTCTCACATTTCACACCAACATACCTCACACGCACCAACACTGCCACACAAGACAATGCCACAGTTCACTCTGCCACATCTCTGTCTCAAGCTGCCACACCAAACATTCACTCACCTTACTTCACACAGCCATACAACACTGCCTCATCTCAGTCACACCAAACACTGCCTCACCTCAGTAACACCAAACACTGCCTCACCTCACAGTCACACCAAACACTGCCTCACCTCACAGTCACACCAGACATTGCCTCACCTCAGTCACACCAAACGCTGCCTCACCTCGTCTCACACTGCCACACCAAACACTGCCACATTTCACACTATCGCACCTCACCCTACCACAATTCACACTACCACACCCCCTACCTCCATCACAGACACTTCCCTAACACCTCTCATCTTTCAGTGCCATCGAGTGAGTTTCGTCTTTCAGTGTATTTTGATGAGCTTCTACATACTCAGATCACTACCTGGTTTTCCTGATTGCCATACTGAAATTACAGACTGGTTTATATCATTTTCACACTCAGATCGTACTCTACAATATCATAGACCAGTTTTGTGACTGCTGCAGTCAGGTTCAGTACAGGTGTTCCTGACTGTTGCATTCAGACACTGGATTGGCATTTTAAATTTACAAACTGAGAATCCAGGGTGAAACTTTTTTAAACTGGCACACTTAGATACCAGTCATTTCTTTTCCTTTTCACTCTGTTTATTTTTTTACTCCTTTCAAATCCCGTACGGGTTTATGTAACTGGTCCCTTCATCTCATAAACCACCATTTCCCTCAAATTCTGGCCGGCGGTGACAAAGCGCCCCATCATTCTGCCTCATTATATTCCTTCATAACACCATACAGTATGTAGTGTTTATCTTCAGAGGCAGCGCTCTCGTGGCCTTAGGAGGCTCTCTGGTATCTCTTCCTCGCAGGATTATTTCCATCTATGGCATGCTAATATTCTTTTGTGTCGTATTTATGCGATCACCAATCATCATCATCCTGACTCTTTTTCTCACTTAAGGATGTGGTGACACAGGATCCAGACTAAAGAAAAAGAAAATACAAACGTGGGAGAACCATCAACAGCCTGCCTAGTGACACGAACCAGAGTCTTCCACACATCATTTAAGCTCTCAAAATCCTGATTCTGCCAAACAGGCCCAACCACCTACATATATTATATACCTATATTTATATCAATATCTTTATCTCTCTCTCTCTCTCTCTCTCCAAACACACACACACACAGTGCACCATAACATACACTTATGTTATTGATGCCAATCTGTGTAAGCATAAAAAAAAAATTAGAATAGCGTGCAAGAGAATAAACAAGATCTAATGCCCAAGTCAATCACCAAAGATGAGGGGCTAAGAGAGCCTTTCAAACGCACGAGAACGCGGCCTTCGATACCTGATAACTTATAGCCATTTCACGTTTTATATTATACACTGTCGCCAAACTGATGATGGATGGAGGCTGTGCCCTCTTCTTTTAATAACCCCATCGGGACGAAGGCGTTTTATCATATTTTACTCCTGCTGCTACCAGACCATTTTACTCAGCCT
Organism: Birgus latro; assembly: GCA_018397915.1. Lineage (NCBI taxonomy): Eukaryota > Metazoa > Arthropoda > Malacostraca > Decapoda > Coenobitidae > Birgus > Birgus latro. The sequence continues at coordinate 17,861 of JAGKTI010010269.1, forward strand.
GAAAGGATTTAGTTCAGGAAGGCATTCTCTAACATCTTTAGTTCGAAAAATTTCTTTTGCAAGATACAATCGTTTGGAGACTGCAAGCATAACTCTACATGCGAGGAAGACATTTTCATTTTTTCTTGCTTCTACCGTGCAGTTTTATTCAGCTTAGGAAAGAACCATGGAACTGAGAGAGCTAATGAAGGCTATATCTAACGCCTCCAGATCGAAGAGTCTCTCCTAAGCTGAGTAAGATCATTGGGACGTAGGAAAGCCGACTAATTCTAAGTCTCTTCTAACATGAATAAGCTGACGGAAGAAAACTCATCTAATTCGGGGGGAAAAAAATCTCCTGAACTGAATAGGATGATCTGGAGGTAGCAAGAATAAACTAAACAAGGCGTAATCGTAGTGAAGGGGTCAATCGCTGCCGCTTCCTCCATTACCCAGCTGACACACAAGAGATTATTTTTAAATTATGTATTTTTGGAGCCAAGTGCCGCGAGAGATATCACTGTGACGGCTAGAGCTTTGTTTCTTTGAGGTTAGTAAGGGATAGGATTATTATGAAAGTGCTTTCTACTTTTTGATGCCACTCTGCTGTTGAAATGCCATTGGTTAATATGAGAGAAAACTTGAGTAGAATCTCTCACTCTGTCTCCCTGTCTCCCTCACTCACACACACACACACACACACACACACACACACACACACACGGTAACTGAGAAACCACTACATTAAATATCCTATATGCAGACTTCCAATAAGCTAATATTTTAAGTGCTTTACTTGCCAGTATGTAAACTTGTACAAAAAAGTTTACATTGGAAAGAAAAAAGACATATCCTTGTTCCTGTGTGTGTGGAGCAAATGTATTCACTCTGATCAGGTACAATAATCCTTTTTTGCCTTATAGCCTACACATAATACAGGTGTGACAAACGAAACTCCTCCAGGTGGCTGCAGATTAGTAGTTTATATGAATGTCTGCCAAGCTGTAGGAAATATTTTGCTTCTTACCACACCTCTGCATTTGAATTATTTATGTGAATTCTTAAGTGGTTTTAGTTATGATTTTTTAAAAATTCTGTGAAACTACAAGAAAATTCAGTTTCCCACCATTATTTTAATTATAAGAGTGTGGATTTATTGGAAATACTTAGTAGCAAATTACTTTACTTCTGAATTACAGTATCTCAATAGTTTCTTGTTTGTCTCTCATGGAATTACATAAGTCTATGTCCATATCCAAACATTCTGAATTTTTGCAGTATGGTGTCTACGATTTTTTTTTTCTCCACATTCTTATTTTACACTTTCTCAATGACTTGTTAGTGTCTGTAAATCTATTGCAAAAATGTTTAGTTTCTCCAGGCATAATATTTTAGCTACTACTAATTTTCGATATCTTTATTACTCTTTAAATTTATAAAACATATTTTGTCAGCTTCCCCCCTCCTTCTTTTTTAGTTTTGGGATGTCAGTCAGTATCATACTGTTTGTGAAACCACAGGATATACTTACAGTACTTCTAAATAATATTACTTCTAAATGATATTACTGCAACAGTATATAATATTGACTGTGATTCTAGAACACATTCATATTTAATCACCATTACAGTACCTCAGCTCTCTCTCTCTTTTACATTTGTGACTGAAAAATATTAAGTTTCTTACAATATGTTTTACAGTTTTTGTATGCCTTAGTGGTATATTATTATGATTATGAAAAAAAAAAATATATATATATACAGTTTCTTACTCTACTTTTGAAAATCGTTGTCTCATTAGTTTATAACAATATCTAAAAACAGAAGAATTTCTTAGAACCCTCTCCATACCTCTGTGTTTTTTCCTTGATACCTCAACAGTTAATTCCAGTATATGTAAATATTTACGACGTCTTATTTTACCTTTGTATAATTTACTCTTAACTATTGTATATGAAGAACTCTGTCAATTTTCATATCTTGTGACTCTCAGAGAAATATTTAGTTCTTACATGGGGATTTATTTTTGAATTTCCATACCTCAGTTTTATAACGCCTGTGAATTTAGAGGGAATATTTTGAAATAAACTACTGAGTATATTTGAATGTGACTAAAAACAATTATTTACTTCTTCCACAAATATTTTCTTTTTATGTCTTATGTCTATTTCACTGCTATGAATTTATAAGAAGTTTGTAGAATGAAAATATCCCGGGCTTATTCTAGTGTCTGTAAAAAATAGGAGATATTATAATTAAAACATATCAAGAATATAATGTGCACATATTTTCAGTGATAACATATCGACGATTATAAAGTGTTGGTTTATAAGGAATACTGTACTTTGAATTCTAGCATATCAAGACGATTTTAATGTCTACGGAATGATTGGCAGTACTATGAATTCTAACATATCAGCAATTTAATTTAACATCGTGGAAGGTGTAACAAGTTATGAATTTTAACACATTAGGAATGGTATTTAAAGTCTAAGGCTATGAGGAATAATTTTCATTAACTTTACAAGAAAGCTTCGAACTGGAGGGGTTAGATATAGCCTTCTTTTACCCCCTTATACAAAGAGGCCTCTCCCAGCCCGAATACTACAACCAGAATAATAAAAATAATAACAAAGACTGCCGTATTGAAGAGGTTAATTTTCGTGAGCTTCTTAAATTGCCGTCAGAAATTAATGGGACTAGATACACTATGAACCATTATTTCTACTCATCCTTACCCTTTCCACTGAATGAAGGAAGTTCGCAGCCAGAGCTTCAAACACACAACAGAAACCCAACTTTCACTGTATACACTGTAGTCTAGTTCGAGGCTTTGCCAGTCTATGTGAGAAGCAGTTCATGATGACACTGATACTTGGGCAGTCTGGCAAAGCGTCGAATTATAACCCGAACACAGGACAAATGGGCTTCGTTTAGTTTCACATGGAACAGAGACCCATCGTCCAGTGTTAAGATGGCAATTCGAAGCCTTGCTAGATTACATGGGATGCAGTTCGTGATGACGCTGTGTCCTGGGGAGCCTGGCAAAGTTTCGAATTACTACCTGGACACCGGATGACTGGGCTTCGTTTGCTCAGACCCGTCTGTAACTTACTCTCGCCAGTGGTGGTAGCATAGTTTGGGCAGTAATGATGGCTCGCGAGTGTACAGTCGCGGACAAAAGAATCGTTCCACATTTTTAGTCGAACATTTATGAAACTATTGCACATCACCCCATTTTTTTTTTTTTTTAGTAAAACAATTACTAAACTCTTAAATAATACTCTGAAACGTGAATTAGGCTCCCAAGATCGCATCACTATGTCGCGAAAGTTATCGGTCAGTCTCGTTATATATCGTTCTAAAACGGATTGATACTTATGTCCATAAAAGTCTGCATTTTCGGTATCTGTGTTACAAACCTGAAAGGAGGAGATACTAATCCTAAGATTAGTAAAATCGTCTGGCTGCAGTGAGACTCAAGTAGTTAGGTTCTCTGGAGCTGTGAAAGGGTTACAGGCAGTCTCCATTAACCCTTTCATGACCTTGGGCAACTTTAACTATTTTGTTCTGACTTTCGCCGTGCTATTTTGTTCAGCTTAACCCCGTGAATCCGGTGATATCTTGATTATTCTTACTACTTTCAGACTAATTTATTCATCATGAGAGAGATTTTTAATTAAACTAGAGGAATTAGGTATAACTCTCATGTTACCCCTCTCGTCCCTTTTTTATCTACGTTTATCCTACTCACATATTTCTCTCTTCTCTTCCCCTTTTCACTAATCTCTATTTACTTCCCTTCGTTTTGTCCTCTTCCTCTTTCCCTACCTCCCTTCCTTCCTACCACTCTTCCATTCATCTCTTCATCCAGTTCCCCCACTTTCTTCTCCATTCTTTCACTACTAGATGTTTGTCCAGAGCTGAATACACTGGTCTGGTGATAGCAAGAATAAAATATACAATAGATCACCGGACTGAAGGGAAATTTGAGTGACTGATGGAAGGACAGGCATTATTCTTGGAAGTTTGGCTCTCGCGGCTCACTTGGTTTCCTTACTAAAAATGAGTCTTGTAGTTTATAGTTGCTCCACGAAGAAGACTATTTTCATTTTGTACTGATTTGTAAACATGGAGACAAAAGAATATAAAAAGGTTTCTATTGCACAACTTACTGCTTTGTACATAAATATTTCAACTATAGTAACCCGTTTCAGACATTCATGAAATAAAGCGTCAGAATCTTTCATTTGTTTACTTATCCGGGTGAATGATACAGGAGTAGAGGTAGTAGTAGTAGTAGTAGTAGTAGAAGTAGTAATAGTAGTAGTAACTCCAGGCTCATATGGACGTGAACTCGGTGGACTGCAGGTCGAAGTCGCCTCTTGCAGGCCACCATCCTCTTTTCGGGGTATAGGAAAAGGAAGATGCACTACAAGCTAAAAACGCATTTACCACATTTGCTTTATGTTCGTCATTTTCTGTCTTGCTGCATCACGTCAAAGGCAGTCAATTGCAGTATGGACACGGCAGGACACCAGGCCTCTCTCACGTTAGGAATATTACCCAACAGACGACAGTTAAAAGACAGTCTGTACGTGAGTTTTATGCCGAATACCAAAGACTTGGGTGATGCATATATGATTGTCTGAGCAGGATGATAATAGCTCCCACAGTATTGTATTTCCTCATTCTCTGTTTGTGGATCTTACGTCATCCCATCGTTAAGTGGAAAAAAAGCAATGATGATGATGATGATGACGATGATGAGTGAACAGGTAAAAAGACCTACTTCACTGGGTGCTATGCTGACGGAGTGTTGCATTCTCGTTGAAATGGGAGACTTTGTAGTACTTTTCCTTAGCGATAAATTTTGCGTTTGACTCTTATCTTGTAGGATATCTATGCCTTTCATATATCGACATAAAGCGCATCAGTAACAAAGTATTATTGACACTCGGTCTGCTAGGATTCACTCTTAACTGAATATAATCATCTAGTGTCGGCAAAAAAATATTATGATTTAGGGATAAGTGATACGAAAATTTTTAAGCTGAAAAGAATACGTCCCATTCTCTGACTGATTTTTTTTTTTCCTTTTCACATCCTTTTAACGCCCAAAACTAAATACTTCATATTAATTCTATTTTAACTACGACCAGACGAATTCCTTCATCTTAAAAAGGGTGTTGGCAATGAACAGGACAAAGAAGCTTCTGCATTACGACAGGCTTACCTCAATAACATCGTCTGGAGGGTAAGAATGAAATGGAGAGGGATGTGGGGTTAGGGCGATGATGATGATGATGATGATAATGATGATGGTGATACAGAATTAAAATGAATATGCTGCGATAAAAGAATAATGATACAAAATACATACCACACTAGTAAATAACAGGGCTTGACTCATCCATCACTTAGGCTTCCGCTGAATATCGTCGTCAGGAGTTAATCAATACAAAACTACTTCAAGGCCATAAACTAGATGTCGTAGGAGACTTTTCCATAGCGATTTGTTCTGCATGTTACACCTTAACATTACACTGCCACGATCTTTTTAGTTTAACCCGTCAATCTATCAATCAATCAGTTAATCAATCAATGCTCTTGTATGTTATTTATATTTTATTAATATCGTCACAGTTTTCATCAATAACTCGCAAGAAGGCATTGAAGCGTCATGTGCAGAATAAATCGCTAAGAAAGAGGTATTACAAAGTCTCCGGATTCACGTAGTCGGCAGTGTCTCGAACCTGTATTCGAACCTATTTAGATGATGCTAAGCTAATCAGTGAAAAGTATGTCAAGTTCTGTAAAGGTGTTGTCAGACTAATTATACTCTTTTTATTTTAACCTGCCCTTGATTCTTTTCCTTTTGCAGATTATTTCGCGTAAATTGAAGAAAGAGAATGTTACGTACTCTGAATAATTTTTTTTTTAGCTGGTCACTGACACAAATAGGCATTGCTACGGCTCTGTATCCCTTACAAAGCAGTGCATCATGACTAGCATCATTTTCTAGTGTTCATCTTCTTGCTACAACTAAGCGTTCAAGAGAGGGAAATGGCAGTTTTACACCAAGTTGAAGAGAAAACAGCATATTAGCAACAGCAATCAAACAGGATGAATTCTAGTAACTTAGTTCCTAATCCAACATGTATAAAGGAGTTACTGACAGGGACCGTACTCCCAACTCCAGGTGTGTGTGTGTGTGTGTGGTGTGTGTGTGTGTGTGACACGAGTGAATATGCTGAAATCCATAATCTATTTATTTCCTTCTTAAAAAAAAAAAGTTAGGAGTTTATTATATTATTCATAATACTGTACATCAGTTAGTAATGAAGCCAGGCGTCCAAACTCTTCAATGCACTTGAATTTTACGGGAACAGTTTGGCAAGACCTCACCTAATTTGGAGTTACTATTGAAAAGGAATAGAGGAATGCCACTAAAAGTACGTCTATGACTGTTCTCAAGACAGCAGATTTGACAGAGTTAGAATGCCGGAGAGAGAGAGAGAGAGAGAGAGAGAGAGAGAGAGAGAGAGAGATGAGTGGATGTGCAGGCCGAAATCTCCACATCGATCCACCCAGACCCAGAGGGGGTTAGTTCACGCTCCGTCCACCAGACCCAAATGTCGCCACCGTCCAATGGCCCTTTTGGCTAACCCGAGACCCAAGGAGAACCTTCAGTCCGATGACGTATTTATTTTAATCTTTCAATTACAAGATTATCTTTATTCTGCTGTGTAGAAACTTTAGAACTGGGTAGGTTTAATAATTTATAGCCTTCATATACCTTCCATTATACAAGTAAGTCTCCGAAAAGTTGTGACTGCATCCAGCTTCGGAGAGACTTCGAACTGGAGGGGGTTAGACATGGCTCTCATTAATCTCGTCATTTCTAAAGATATTCTCAAAGCTGAATAAAATCCCTACTGCTGGTAAAAAAAGAAAAGTTGCTGCTGCTGTTGTTCCTGTGACCCCAGATTCACCTGAAATGTGAACCCGATGGTCTGCTGACTTCAGTTGTCCCACCATGGCAGGCCAGAATACTCTTTTGGGAATGATAACGATAAGGTTAAGGAAGGTTCCCATACCCGAGCAGTGGAACTGCTGGGTTGCATTGGTGCCGCTAATTGATGTAATCCCTCTCCTCCACCAGAAAACACAGAAAGGACGATACTGATGGGATTAACAATAGAATTTGTTCATATTAACTAAACTGCACATTTATTCGACGCGTATATTTATTTCAAAACAGGAGTATACAAGACTGGACTATACAATGTATGGGGCTACTGTACCTGATAGAATGTGGGCTCTAGATCTACTGTATTCAGTCTTAAAAACAAAGGTACTATACACACAATACGTATACCTGCGGAGCAGTATTTACAGCTTTCTGATTCACCGATCATTAATATACAGTACTGCAATTTTATAAGCACAAATGGTCAGAACTGGGACAAATTGTTACTATTTTCGTAGAGCAGGAAGACCCATCCAGCTTTTGAATTTTCTCCCTAAATCAACGTAGTAGCTAAAACATCCCCTTATAATAGAGTTTCAAGCTTTCCTGCAGCTTACTACTTGCACCATTTACAACATTTGTTTTAGCTTTACTCTTTGCACTGCTACTGACGCACTTCTGTGTTTTATTTAGACTAGCACAAGACAACATGTTTCTGATGGTAGGGCTGTTGGTATTTAGAAAGTTAAAATCTATCTATATAAATCCTTTGAAAGCTATAATTCTCAACTAATATGCCTTCTAGTTTTAGCTGGGATAAAATACCTTGCTGCGTCACTAACAACACAAGAGCTAATGATATATGACACTGATTATAAGACAATAATTCACGACGACATTCACAAACAACTTAAGGATAAATTCCGTCTTTTGGAACTCATACTGCAAATACATTACAGTAGGTACAACTTATTAATAAACTTACCATATCATTAATAACTACAAATAAGCTCTACGGTTCAGAATACCAACAACATCTTTAATTACAGTAAGTACACATCTACTATTAAGTACAAAGCACCATAATGGAAGACTTGAGATGTCTATGTGGAAAATATGAGTCGCCACGCCAGGGCATCTAAAAAGAAAGCCTTATTAATCTCAGCTACTTTAAAAGTTAGTTCGTGTAATGGTCATCAATGTGGTTAACTGTACAAGATTTTACGTGCAGAATCTGTCTGTCTGTGGGTCTTTCTGTCTCTGTCTCTGTCTGTCTGTCTCATTCATTCCGTAACAGTAAAACTACTTGCAATATTTATTCACATACCAAAAACTACGTCATTTATTCACAACAGACACTTAACCACAGATTCTATCCTTAACTCTCTCAACCCAGCGATGTGCTGTAGCTCTACTGATTTCTCATCGCTAGGACGTTTTCATTCAGTTTAAGACAGTCTAGTGGTGAAAGAATGAAAAGAGGTTATAAAGTCTTTCGTAAGTGGAAAAAAATCGTGTGATGGTAGCAATAATAGAATGTAAAATACATCATCGGAGTGAAATGGTTCTTCAGTCGAGCCTTTAGGGCTGACAAAACTGATCAAAACCTTTTCCAGTGCAAACTAACTCTTAAATGCAAAGTAATTTGGCTTTCACATTCCGTAACTCACCTAGCCACACCAATGTGAAGTACAGTACACTCAGCTTTCACACGATTTTGAATTTCCATATCATAAGAATGTAGTTCATAAAACAGCTCTACCAGATTCTAAACTGATATGAATTTCATTTGATTAACCATTAAAAAAATGAATAGCATAAACTTCACAACACTACCTAGGGTACATTGGGTGTGGTGTTCTGGCAGTATAAAAATACATTCTATCAACTGCTCGTTTTTCAGACATATTAATACGGTACTAGCTTTTCATGTTTATCTGTAGTCTTAAATACGGATGTCAAGCACACAGAAATACAGAAATGTATTCATTAACAAGTTTCAGAATAACCTATCCTACTGACGTAAGCATTGCACATGTCCTCACAAAAACTGACGGAGAGACAGTGTCCTAGAAAAAAACAACCGTTCTCCCACTTTCAAGTCTACTTTGAATAACAAAAAACTTCAGTTTAAAAGAGAAAAGTGTATTAAAAAGGCAAGGACCTTCATCATAAGGAAAAGCTTTTCCAGTAGTTCTTGTACTTTCCCTGCCCTCCCCCCCCGAAATAAAATAAAATATGGAAATACATTAAATATAAGTTTTTTTAAAAGCCACAGAGCAACTGAAAAAAGATCCATAGAGATCTAAAACTAAAGGTCAGACTTAGCTAAAATTTTCACAACCTTCTCCTTGAGCTCTGCTGATGTTCTTTACCCTGATAAGTGCCCGCTTTCACCCTCATCACTAAAAGACACCCCCCTCCATTTTTTTTTTTTTTCATAAACAGCAAAATTATAAAACTGATGCTGAACGATTTCCATTTTTTCTTCATCATTGCTTCTCGTGACTGAACATTTTTTAGCCCTTTTGAACGATCCATTCTTCTAATGATCAGACTCTACTGACGTTCCTACCACCAAGGAATAGTCGTTCCCCTGTTTTAAAATGTCCTAAGTCAACTCAAATACGACTCATGACTTCCTTTGAACTTTCATCTCTTCTCAAACGTTCCAGACACCCAAGGGTAAACATCGTCTTGTTGTTAGTTCGACTACAGTTTCTTGTTTGCCTTTAATGTTTACTTTTCACCCCCAAGAATCCCGAGCACAGAGTAGTAGTTGTCCTCTTCATGGAGTTTCTGGAGACGACATTAATATGATGCCTTCCTTGCCTACAACGTTCAATTCTCTTTGGTACTGCCGTTCTCCTGTTACAAAATTTAAGTCCACTCGCATACGGTCCCTTGAGTGCCTTGGACGTTCATTCTTTCTCGGTATGTAACAGTCACCGTTCTCACACTGTACTATCTAATTCAGGCCAGCGAAAACACAGTCCTTCTCCTCGAACGTTCACTCATTCTCGACCTCCCTGATATTCAAGAGTCGTCGATCTCCCACTGCACGATCTTATAATCCAGGGAGATCACGGCTCTCGAACGTTCACTCTGACTTGACGTTCCCGAGCGAGGAGGAGTAGCCGTTCTCCTCCAGCCAGTGGACAATGACCCTGGCGTTGGCGTTGACCCAGGCTATATTGTTGGTGGTCCTCTCGATACCCTGGTCCACGGCTCGTTTCGCTGTCCCAAGATTATCGGCGTTCTTTTCCCGGAACTTCTTTATCTGTGGGTTAGAGGTTAAATTAGATTAACTTAGGTTAGGTTAGGTTTGGTTAGGTTAGGTTTGATTAGGTTAGGTTTGGTTAGGTTAGGTTTGGTTAGGTTAGGTTTGGTTGGGTTAGGTTTGGTCAGGCAAGGTTAGATCAGGTCAGGTCAGATTATGCTATCTCATTTTAAGTTATGGAATGTTACGTTACGTTATGTTAGGTCATGTTGTTACGTGATGTCAGGTTAGCTTAGGTTGTCAGGTCAGGCTAGGTTAGGACTCATCATGTCCTGTAATGCCATGTTATGTTGTTTTATGCTATGCTAGAACAGATTAGGTTAGGTCAGGTTTGGTTGAATTCGGACAAGGTTGCGTTGCTTTAGGATGTGCTTAAGTTAATGTCTGATTAAGATGGGTTAGTTTTCATACGTTTATTTAGGCAGGGCCAGGTTAGGCTGCATTTGAATAGATGAGGATAGGCTGGGTTAGGCTAGGTAAGCTAGGCAAATTATGCTGCATTAGATTAGGAGAAAAAAAGAGTGAAGAAGTGTTTGATTTTAAAGGCTTCCAAGGCCAAAACAATATAACCAATGTCATGCAAGCAGCCTCCTTAAACCCAAGAAAACACTGACAAAAGTTTTAAATCAGATCCTCCTCCAGTCCACGAACGAAAGTAGTAATAAACCATGAGAATAAAGCCCAAGCCACGAGAACATCACCCAAGTCACAAGAATATCGCTCTTGCCATGAATATATCGCCCAAGCCACATGCATATCGCCCAAGCCACATGCATATCGCCCAAGCCAC
>JAGKTI010010270.1:0-28880 GCA_018397915.1 Birgus latro
TTTAGTGGTAGGTGGTGGCGACCATCATCCACTCACTTGATGTAGTGCTGCCTACTTCTTCCTTAGCCTTTATCATTCTTTTTCTGTGCCTGCCCTCCTTTCTTCCTATTTCTCCTATATTTCCTGTCACTTCTTACTGCTTTTCTTTCCTTTACAGGTGGCATTACATTGAGTGACAAGCCAAATGGTTTCCTGTAAGCCAAGAAACCATTTACAACGCTGGGTGGTAACCATATAACCAAACCATACGTGCTCCCTACGTGTCAACAAGTGGGTTGGTGGAGGGTTAGTGCCCCTCCCCGTAAAATAAATAACTCAAAGTCAAATGGCCACCCCTTACGGGATTATGGTGTCTGGCAATAGATAGATAGATAGATAGATATATACAGATAGATAGATAGATAGATATAGATAGATAGATAGAAAGATGGATAGATAGATAGATATACCGCTCCTCTTCTGGTCTGAAGGGTGATCTCTCGTTTGTTGCGAGGACGGCTCAGTCAGTGTTATCAATGGCTAAGCTGCATCATATATTCATTTCCTACGCCCACTACCGCACCCTTGCCCTAACCAGCAGACTGAACCGTCCTGCAACACATAAGATATTGCAAGGTTATTTTCTAGTGAAGCGCTATCTATGGACTACCCTGTACATAAACACAACTAAACTGCGTACAATTATGGCTGTCAAAATGGATTTTCTATAACTACATTAATTTTAGCTCCAAGAGTGTTGATACATGTCGCATACGGTCGGTTGTGGATATAAATACTGACCCATTTCCTCAAGGTAAATAACGAGACAGTAGGTAATGATTCTCAAAACTCAGTGATATGATCTTCAGTCAAACAAATTATTTCAGAATATTAAGTAAGAGTTTCATAATCGTTCGACTAGAGAGTGGATATGAAGAATTATTGTCTGCAACTTTAGAATACGTAGACACAATGAGCGAAAAATACAAAATGGCTATAGTAACTCTCACTCTCTCTCTCTCTCTCTCAGGACTTGGTTATGGAGTGCTATATGTATTTATTTACAGTCTTTTTTCCACTTCAGTAAACTTAGAAATATATATGGGTCATTTTAAAAGGTCATCGTACTCTTCCTGACTCTGTAAAATGCCACCGTGTCATTTGGCCCCTTCAGTCCAATGGTGTACTTTTCATCTGAATCAGGCCAGTTCAAGACCAATTTATTCAGTTTAAGATGGTTCGATTGCAGTGGATGAATTAATGTGGGCTATCTAGCCCTGCATCCGGATCCTTTTTCAAAGCTGAATAAAATCGCCTGGAGGTAGCATGTATAATATGGATAATATGACATCGGACTGAAGGGGACAAAATAATCTTCATCCAGAAAGAATGCAATTATTATGACGACTGGAATTAATGCTAAGAATTAATAGTTGAAATTATCAATACAGAAAGACCATCGATTTGTCTGCGGGGGAAATGGGCCACAACTTCATTCATTCGTCATTAAAGTCTCATAAAAAGAAAAACCCAAAGTAAGAGAACTATCATCAGGCTGCCAAGTGATAAAGGACAGCATGTCCATTCACTCCTCATCCAAACTTAAAAGGTTCGACACGGAAATGCCAGTCAGTAGACCAAGTTGAATGTACGGTAATAGCCATCGTCGTCTCGGCAATACCGAGTTGAACGCAAAGGTTACAAAATACGGAACCAGCATCTTAGATGGGCAGACTCAGCACAATCAACCAGCACACCAAGTTGACCATTATGGCCACAAAAAGGAGTACCGTCGTCCTAACTCAGCCTTATCGAATTGAAAGTAATGGTTACCATAGGCTATATCATCATCTTTGAGGAACTTGTTTACTAGATCATACTGCAGATACTGTATGTGTAGCCTCAGTTCGACCCACTGATTGCACACAATAACAAGGCTATTTCGGTTACGACAGTTCCATTGGTCGCAGACACAGTGGGGGAGGCGGTGGCTGAATCGGTTGAGAGGCGGCCTGCAGTCCTAATGGACACAGGATAGAATCCCGGCTGGGGCAGGGAAGAGTTTAATGATTTGAATTTCAATAAAGCAGACTTACTGATCTACCAGAAGACCCGCCTACATGTAAAAATACTCCTGCTAATATCAGTACACCAGTCCTGTATGAGACAGCCCTAGCATGTATTCAATATGGACGGTGGGTGTTAGTGCCGAAGTGGTGACATGTGAAGGTGTGTAGAAGGAGGGGCTACTGGACCTTTTGGGTAGGCTTCAGGTTGTCCAAAGTCGGACACATAAAAAAAAAAATCAATCAGCTAAACAAGTACAGAAGGTTTTATCATCATCCTAACCCCTACCATTACCATCTCAACATTACCAAATTGTACATAAAGGTTAAAAAAAAAAAATAATAATCTTAGCGGGGTCGACTTGGCATAATCAACCTGTTGACGAAGTTGAACATTATGCTGACGTCCTGACCCTTGACATCGTTCTGTCAGTCTTACAAAATTTAACATAAGAGCTACAAAATGCAAAATACACATCCTAGAGGGGTCGAGTCAGCAAAACCAACCAGTACACCAAGTTAAACATTATGGCCACGAAAGGGAGTACCATTGTCCTAACTCGAACCATCGTCCTTTCAGCCTTACCAAGCTTACTATCACCTCCAATACCTCCAATAGTCTTTCCCTTACCCATCCGACCAGCCCCTATAGCCACCACCCTCAGTACAGCCTCACGCATTTGTTGGTACTCGGTAAGAACGTGGGTCATGGTCACGAAGAAGAGGAAGAAGATGCAGGCAAAGAACCAGACATCTATCATCTTGACGTAGGCGGTGATAGGGAGAGAGTCCGAGGTGTTGCTGAAGAGCGTGTAGAGAACGAGGAGTGTTGTCAAGCTTACTGCCAACCGTACCTGAACAGAAAATACACACTGCATTAACTACTGAGATATACTGGTAGATAAATAGCCTAGTAGACAGACGGACAGACAGACACAGATAGACAGACACAGATAGACAGACACAGATAGACAGATACGCAGATAGACAGATAGATAGATCGACAGACAGGACAGACTGACAGAAGATGCCAGAGGTGTTATAGAGGAGTGTGGAGAGGACTAGGGGTCTTATCAACCTTTCTACCGACAGTACCTGAGCAGATACATCCACACACCTGAGACAGAAAGATACGCCGTTAAATGCAGACAGTAGAAGGAGGCATTTTAAACATCATATAGATGAATCGATAGGAAGAAGAGTATAAAAGCAGTTAGGAAAACAGATAGATGGATACTTACCCTGACGGCTAATTACTTTTTGGCCAAAGTCAGATACATCAGGAAGAGATAAGTAATTAAACAAGTATTTTTAACAACCTAATTATCAGACTAAAAAAGAAATATACATCTACTATCAACAATTCCTTTTACATATCTTGGGTTCGGAACTAATGAAAAAGAGGGAGAGAGAGAGAGAGAAAAAGACCATAATTAATGTCTATAAAGAAAAGGGGGGATAAACGCTGAGAAGCATTTTTTTTTTTTCCTTTTTGCTATATTCCAGTCTTCTACAGCACGTCCCGAACCATCGATGTGATATCCAAATCTCCAAACTGCACTGCTAGGTAAACAGGCACTTACATCAATCCTGGGCAGGGTAATGAAAAGTGAACTGTAGCCAACGCAGAGTAACATAGTCGTAGGCAGGAACACGACCAATACGATCACCGTCCACCTTCGCCATAACTCGAATTCAATCTGGGGAGATAGATCGACAGACAGACACACAGATGCAAGAAGAGATTACAGTGACTGAATGATAAACAGATGAATAGACAGACAGAATGGTGGATGGGTAGGTAGATATGTACTATATAGCTACGAATGACAGTGACTGTACAGTAGAAAAGACGTACATAGTTCATTCCAATTATAATCATATTTAGCCACGACACTTATTCTCCATTGCCTCTCCATACTCTCTCACTTTAACTCATCATCTGTAACAATAATTCAGATTTGGAACGAACTATAGTTACAGGTGATGGGGTTAGGGTGAGGGAGTAGGTGTGGGTGTAGAAGGGTGTAAGTCATTGCCTAGTGTAATCCTAATCTGGAATATGAACATAAAAAAGAGGATAACTGTAGCATGTCGGGTGACTCATGTTAAACACCTCCTATAGGAGTGTGACTAGACTACTAAAATGAGACAAGAGTATCAAATCAAACATTCCAACTGAAAATGTCAGGAAAAAAACTCACTTTGTACAGAAAAACTGAGTTGGAATAGACAATAGCTCTTACCCTTATCAAACTGAAGCGCGTCTCATTGGTGCCACTCTCTCCAGCACTTATGGAACACCTTGCCACCTCGAACATGGGCAAGTATCTCTCCTCCAGGTACTGCACCTTAGATAGTTTGTCCGTAAAAGTGGCCAGTTCGCTACGTGCTGACGCCATTTGCAGCAGCATAAAGCAAATCTGTTCATCGAATGGGTAGTAGAACACCTCGAAGGTGCACACGAAACTCCCACTGAAATTTACAGTTATGTTGCTTCTTAATACCTACAAATGGAACTAGCATGCAAATAATAAATGAAGTTTTGTTTTTACATGCTCTATTTCCTCACTTTTATAAGATGGCATCCGAAAGCAGGAGAAAACAGCCTCATTTACTTATATTAACTGAATATCACAGTAAGACGGAAGTCTCAGCCTACGATATTGTACAAAACAATCAGCCGTACCTATTTTTAACTGTATGGCAAGGTCAAGCCTGTAACATGACTGAAAAGCCAGCCAAATACTAAAAGGTATCAAATTTTACAGTTAAATCTTTAAATTTACTAATAAGACGAGGTGTACCTAAGGTGTAGACTCTTCACAAGGGTAGCCGATCCCCCTTCGTAGGCAGTATCTGTGAAGGTAGTAATATTCAGTTAACAAATTAATTGGTTCATAGACATGAGAAATTTCTTAATTATATTGCACGAGCTATATTTCATTTCTAGCTTGTGAAAAGGGGCCGGAGAGGGACATCTTCATGTGGTGGTACTGATATAATCGGGCGATTCTTCGCCCGATTATACAACGCATTTCCGCTCCGCCTCTCCTTCTCCTTCCCATATCCCCGAAAGGTGTAGGATGGACTGCTGGAAAACTAAAATTTAAAGCCTGCAGTCCACCGGGTTCACATCCAGATGATACTGGGGACACAACATCAACAACTGTCACTGCTAAATCTCTCTGTCTCTATTTACCTATCTATCTTTCTATCTGTCAGTCTGTCTGTCTGTGCTCTGGAACATCGTCTTACCCATACGAACATCGTTGAACTTTGGTGGGAGTGGCCCACCCTGCTTCCTAACGCTGACTTCCTCGTGCAGAACATCAATATTTCCATTATACACGTTAGGGAAGTTAAGCTTAGGTGTCCAAATCCCATTAACAACACTTGTATCCAGTGTGTTCCACTCGAGCGTGTTCCCCAGGTTGAGGTAGGTGATCCTGGGGTCCTGCCATCTCAGTTCAAGTTTCAATTCCACGCTGATCGATCGTTTAACGTCGCTAATCTCCTCCACACGTAGTACATCCACACCGGAGGTGATTAGAATAGGCCGGGCCCCGGAAGCGTTGGCTGGGGGTTGACTGGATCGATATCCACCAGGCAGTACCACCATCCGACAATCGTCCTCGTCTGAGAAGTCTGAACAATCATTCTTTCCATCACACCGCTTATTCTGGGTAATACAGTCACCGTTTGAACAGGTGAATTCTGCATTGGAGCAAACAGAGATGCTGAACTGGACCTGAGTATTGGCTGGTGTGTTGCAGGTCGGTTTTTGTAGTGTCCACATATGACGACCAAGAGGATATGAGTTCTCGTATGGAAGTGCCAGCGTGGCGACTGTGTTATTGTCCGTTGTGTCAAGCATTATCCACACTCCCTCGCTGTTTCTGTAAATCATATAACCATAGTAACCATGAAAATAAGGCTTCCCTCCCATGTAACCAAGAACTTCGTAAAATGTTTGCGCCTCTGTCTCAAAGCATAGCCCGCGAAGACGGAGTGGAGTGACATGCATCACATGGCAGGGTACACAGGCGGGCCACTTAATATTACAGGACGTGTCCACCCAGAGTCCATTCAGCAGGAACATCAGTAAGCAGTTCTCTCCATCCCCTCCATTTGGTTCATTCAGTTCAAACGGTGGGTTATTAACTACACTGTTGTCAGTAAATCTACGCCAGACATTCTCACGAACTCTGTCAGTAGCACCGATCCACAGATGATAGTTGGACTTACACTGGGTAGCAAACTGGACAGACTGATTATACAGCTTACTGTTCTCTGTGATGCTAGATGGAGTGAACACTTCATAGCCGATGTTTCTGCAGGCATGTCGTGACTCTGGCAAGTACCTGGGCTCTGGCAGGATCACAAAGTCAGACGATGCTTTGCAAAATTCATCTTTATCCATGACAGCAAGGGTGACAGAAGGTGTCTGGACTTCCTCTCTCTCGGTAGAAAATATCTCACCAATCTCCGTTTTTTCACAAGTAGCCTGGTGCAACACTTCTTTCTTATTTAGTAACCTGTTGTAAATGTTAATGAAGCCCATTTGCCCACGGAAGATTTGAGTTGCATGATAACCTCCACTGATTTTATCCTGCTCCTGCCCCAGAGTAAGGAAGCCTCGCAAGGGAAGCGGTATCCTGGGAGTGGCAATAGGTCCCCGTGCCCGCTGCTTCCCACCCACGTACGCCACGTATTCCCCACGGTCAAATACGTGGCAGTAATGACTCCACTCCTGCAGGCTAATGGGGCTGGTGAAGTTGGGAAATCCGAACTGCCTTACACCGTTGTAGTAGAAGCCGTGGTACCCTCCCCGACGGTCTGCAAATAACCTCACACTGATGATATCCTTTGCTGTGAAAATGTATCAGTATCCGTATATAAGTCAAACAAAATATAATATTTGAAATATTAAAAAATATACTGACACAGTACATCATAAAACACTATCACTGTTGTCTGAGTATTTACTTTTTAAATAACCACGATATTTTGTAGCAATATATACTTGTTTAAAGATTAAAGACTGAACGTTTGCTTAAACTGCACAAGGGTTTAAAATGCAGATAGCCTGTAGGTAAAGAATGTCTCCATGACATACATAGGTGAAGGACATCATTTTCGTGGTCGGACACAGCCAGGGAAACGTAAGACTCGTAGCTGGAGAGGGTCAGGGGTCGAACCCAGAAGCATACACTGAAGGTCTCCAGGTCCGACACTTCACCCTGTTGGTATAATAAAAATGTGATAGTGATAGAATATGTCTGACTTCTTCTCGTTACTATTTATTGTGGGATTCAGGCTGATCACACATAACTATAATGATAGTCAAAATAAGGGTCATCCTTAAACGTGTGCTCATTCAGTTTTAATAAAGCAACTCTAACGGCCGTATTGTAGGTGGCATAGGAAGCTTCGTGGCACCTTTTCCTTTTCGATAAAATTTCATTATATGTTATTCATATCTCCTTAATACTGACATTAAATCAATAGCATACTAAAGGATACTAAAGTTTAATGTGCAGAATAAATTGCCATGGAAGAGGTGCCACGAAATTCCTGAAGCCACTTAACTTGGCAAAGATTTTCGTTCTCCTACATCCTATTTCCCGTAGTTCAGTGGCACATTAAGACAGTCCTACAGTCCTACATACTTCGCGACTAGCGCCAAAGTCTATGATTAATCTCTATTATAGCTCAGCATTCAAGGTGGAGAGACGTTAATTTTACGCCTAGTTAAATGGAAAAGAGTATAGTAGTGATGAAGTTAGATAATATGACTCTTCATTCTTGATTCTCGTTTTACCGGTTGGAATCTCAGTGAGAGGTTATAGCTGACCATGGCGTCCGTGCGAGGGGGTGCCCACATGTCCATCTGCAGGCCAAACACCTTCACTCCAACCACCACTACGGATCCACCTGAAAGATAACAACAGTTTAATCCACTCAATCCCGTGCAGTAGTGTTAAGTTTATTCAGGCTTCCTCTAGACAAAAAGAAACTATGGAGAGACTTTTGAAAATGGAGGGGTTAGACAGATCATTCACAAAGCGGAAGGAGTGACGTAGCACGCAATTTAGTCTTCAGAATATTCATGTCCACTAACTTACTTTTTGGTGTTAGAGGAAAGCGCCTCCATGTGCATGCATGGATGCAAGCATCGCGGCTCAATTGCTTGGTTATACAAAAGTCCGTCAACTCTCACTCTGTACCCTTACAGGAGGATGGTGGCTTTCGAGAGAATGACAACGTCAGTCTGCAGTCCACTGAGTTCACATTTCATATGATTGTGGGGCCATAAAATGCAGTAGGAATGAGCTGAAGGGCCAGATTTTTGCAATGCCTTTCCCTCAGCTACAGATTTTGCACGTACAGTTCCGTTATCCTCGTTGGATTAGGCAACTCACCCTTACCGGTTTATTTCCTTATTGGGCACGTTACTATATACTTATAAGTTACGTTGATGTGGATGTGCTGGAAAACTTTATGAGAAGTATCCTGAGATGGTTGAGCCATGTGTAGGGAATGGAGAATTAGAGCTTGATCAGGAGATTGTGCATGAGTGAAATGAAAGGGGGAGGATAAGGGGGAGACAGATTATGTGACTTAGAGATGGGTTGAAGAGGATTATGAGTATGCATGAGTCGGACAAAGGGCAGCCTAATGGCGGAGGACAGCTTGAGGCGAATCGTTTATGGCTAATCCATCCGGGATTGTGGCGCCTGTCTGGTAGACAGATAGTTCTTAGTTGGAACTGAAGAAGAAACTGAGTGGGCTGGAATGGCTTGGAAGAAAAACACCAAATGCAGAGAAAGGACACAGAATCTATTGAACACTTAGCTTGTGATTGATTTTTCAGGAATAATAAGCGATCCTACCTAACGCTGCGGTAGCTGACAGTATTTCTCAATATATGCAATGAGCAAGAACGAAAACTAAAAACAAGGACAGTTACTGCTGGAGGTTTGGTAAGAAAGACTCGTAAACGAGGTGAACGAAGGGATAGGTATTATTGTACAAGGTTCCTTGCATGGACTGTAATCAGTTTGCACTGGTGAGACATTTTTGGGTCTAGACAAAATAACTGAACACAAATATAGTATGAAAAGTTTAAATCCAAATAATTCTGCTGTAAAACATTAATGTGCAATCCTTGAATTAATCCTTGGTCCTCTCACTGTATTTGGTGCTTTTTCTCCAGTGAAGGTGCAGTATTTAGGATTAATAGCCAAGAGAGAAAGGGAAAGGAGCTACATAGCCTCGATAGTGGAGATAATAAAAAAAAAAAAAATACAAGAAAATATTCAGGTGTAATGTCTGGTGGTGCTGTGGAAATTCTGTAAACTGACATTCCTGTCGGCATGTCCAGTATTGTTTCCAGTTGTCGCCAGTCATTTTTTTACCTGCTTTAAAACACCTTCATTAATTCGATATTCACAACTGACCAAATATTTCGTTTGTTTTGCTATAATAAAGAATGCCATAAGAACGCTTTCGTTAAATATAAAGTCTAGATAACTCAGGTATTCACCGCCTAAATTACTGTCCGTCAACTATGAGATAGGCGGACCTGCGGTAACCTTAGGGGACATAGTTGCCAACTTAGCGCTTTTCGTGCTAGATCTAGCGCTTTTTCATCATGCTTAGCGCCTTTTTTTCATTTATCGCGCCTTGGCGCATTTTTAGCGCTTTTTACCTATTCTAGCTCCAATTTTGGTGCCTTTTTCATGTTTTCCGGTCGTCAACGAGTCCTGACTCTTAGGTAATTATTATTTTGATATTTTATTTTGATATTAATGAAAAAGAAGCAATAATATCAGAGACGACACTACTTTTGAAGTTTTGACGGGTGCAGTTCCTGTACAGTTTGTGGACGTGCCTTTAGACTTCCTTGAGGCTTGACTGTCCGGTTCAGTTCCCGTCCACCCATACAACCGTGGATACCGTGCGGAAGACTGTGACTGTCTCGGTTATCGACGGGGAGTAGGCTACATAGTAACAGTAGTAATTATACTAATTAGGTACGTTGTTCGTTCCCCTGCGGTGTGCACCACTCAAACATTTAAAATGAGCAAGAAATACACACAACATTTTAGGAAAGAGTGGTTAAGTAACCCCAAGTATGAAAAGTGGTTGATGAAAATTGAGGGAGATGAAACGAAGTGTCTCTGTAAATACTGTCATTGTCCACTGTCAGCTAAATTAAGTGATATTGAGAGACACAGAAATACAACAAAACGCAAAAAAGCAGAAGAACCGTTCAGTGGCGAACGACAAACTTTCATTAATTTTGAATCAGTAAGTAACGATGTACGAGAAACTGAGGGTTGTGTGTCGCTTTTCGTAGCCGAATAGTGCTCATTACGTGTGGTAGATCACTTAAGTGAGCTTTGCAAGTCATGCTTCAAAGATAGCAAGGCATGCAAAAATCTCAGACTGAAGAGGTCGAAGTGTAGTGCTATTGTATGCAATGTGCTAGCCCCCCATTTCAGTGGTGACCTGAAAGCTGATATAGGTGACAGGAAATTCAGCCTGTTAATTGATGAAAGTAACGGTATATCTGTTACGAAACTTTTGGGCATTGTGATAAGGTACTATTCTGAGAGTAAGAGAAGGATTGTACTTACTTTTTTAGATCTCGTTCAACTGACTGCATGTGATGCGGACGGAATATGTGATGCTGTGAAGAAATGTTTGCAAAATCATGGGCTACAGCTGCAAAGATTAATTGCTATCGGAACTGACAATGCATCGGTCATGACGGGTATCAACAATGGTGTATATGCTAAACTGAAATGTGAGGTTCCCCATTTGAAATTAATCAGGTGCGTTTGTCATTCGTTACAGCTTGCGGTATCTCATGCTGCGGCCGAGTGCCTCCCTAGGAATTTAGATTTCATGATAAGGGAAACGTATAATTGTTTTTCTCACTCGGCAATTCGACAAGCTAAGTACAAGGAATTGTTTTCTGTGATAAATGATGGCCAGGCTCCTCTGAAGCTAATACAGCTAAGCCAAACACGCTGGATGTCCATTGTGTCAGCCATTGTCAGAATTTTGCAGCAATGGGATGAACTTAAGACTCATTTTGAGATCGCAAGAAGAGATGAACGCTGTTTCACGGCTCAACTTCTTTACGAAATGTTTGATGACAAGAAGAACTATGTATTTCTAATTTTTCTGAAGCACATCCTGGGAGAAGGTCAGTCTGTGAATAAGAAGTTTGAGTCGGAGGTACATGATCCAACTAAATTGCTTAATGACCTTGTTTCTCTTGTGGATTCTATTACCGCAAAGATTGTAATTCCTGGAAGGAAACTAAAACTAGGTGAATCGTTGCAGAACTACTTAGATCCCCATCCCTACTTAGGGTATGAATTTGAAAAAGGAAATGAAGCAGTGCAAATTTCCCCAGGAACGGGAAATTCGTGAAAGATGCATACAGTTTGTCTTAGAACTTACACAACAGCTTCGCCAACGCTTACCAGATAATGTTGAAGTGCTAAAGAAAACGTCAATGCTGAATGTAAATGAATGTCTAAACCAAATCAAGCCTGGAATACTAGAACTAGCACAGATGTTTGTATAGTGAAGAAATTTTGACACACATAGATTTCCAGTGGAAAAACTTCATATCATGGAATCATACCTCAAACACCGTACACCTCTGGGCAGAAATTGCTTCTTACCGAGATGCATCGGGAGAAAATCCTTTTTGTGACCTTTCAGACTTGGCTTTGACATTACTTAGCTTACCTCACTCAATGCTGATGTCGAACGAGTGTTCAGTCACATGAACGTAGTGAAATCCAAACTTAGAAACAGGTTGAATCTCAAAAGTTTAAATGCAATATTAACAATTAGATATGGGCTAAAACGACATGGATCTTCATGTCATAACTACAAATTGCCTCAGGAAGTACTGAAGGAAATTCGTACCTTGAGAGCATACGAATCGGAATCAACAAAGCAGCAACCAGGAACATCTAAAGATGAAGCTACTCTGTACAGCGAAGATGAAATTGATGATTGGGAGTTGGCAGATTTAGAGTAATGGTGAGTAGTCTGGTTTAAAGATATTCATTTGCATATTATTTTCCTTAGAGACGTGAAAAATTCTTAATATGTTATGTTACATGTGTCCTGGTGAGTTTAGCGCTGTTTTTAGCGCTTTTTGAGGGTGAATCTAGCGCCATGCTAAATTTTCAGTTGGCAACTCTGTTAGGGAATCGCCGCCAGTGTATGTTGTGCTGTTCCAGTGGGTGGGTAAATCTCTGCGTGCAGCTTAATTTTGAAGGATATTTGCTGTTTTCGGGACAATATTTCACGTGTGTTTGCGTGCTTGTGCGTCACTGAGTCGCTGATAAGGATGAGGGACAGCGAGTCGTCTGATGCAGTGGTGGTGAGTACGTACATGAGAGATCGTTTGGACGCAGGCCCGAGCTCAGGCGTGGAGGGCGGAGGAGTCACATGTCTTCCCCCCGCCCCCCCCCCTCCTCCTTCTTCCTACTTTCCCTTGCAGTCCAGTGACGTATTATACATTTTTATTCTATCTCCAGACGTTTTTATTCATCCTGGGAGAGACACTGAACACGAGATTTAGCTGTAGCTCCCATTCACTCCATCATAAAGAAAATTTTAGGCTGAATTAATTCGTCTGCAAATACCACGAAAATAAAGTGAAGCAAGGCCATTTGACTCACGCTGTTAAGGTTCTAAGACTGAGGATAGCATTATATAAAACGCCTTTATATTTATGTGCTCACTGAAAGACTGCAACAGTGATCAGCTGGACCAATACGAAAACACAAAGCACTTCATTGTTATCATATGGTATGCTGTATACGAATGTGCTAGAGATGAAGTCCACTCAGGCCATAGTATTTTCACTTTTCGTATAAGTTAACTACAGTGCATTAATATCTTGTACTGAAATAATAATGCTTTGCTAATGAATGAAAGTGAATGTAACCTGTGGTGGTCGGAGTGCGCGTCGCCATCACTTTCTGCCAGCGCGATGGAGTAGTCATGTAGTCATGGAACTGAGGTGGTGAGGCGAGGATGCAATATGGCGCCCGTATGTCACGTGAACGGTTCTCGGCCAATCACAGGTGACGTCGCGAGGTGAGGTCTGAAACAGAGTTGGCCAAACTCTTCCTACTTTGTGGCGCTGTTTCCTGCATACCTCCCTCCCCCCCCCCGCATCCTGCCCACCCCCCTCTCCCTCAGTCCTTACAAACCCCCTCCCTCACCTCTCCCTTCTCCCCCTCCTCCTCCTCGTCCGTCCCTCTTCCTTCGTGAGTACGGGCTTGCTCATATTCTTCTTCTTGCAGTTATGAGCAAAAGTTCGCCGACACATTTCTGCCGGCTGTGGCAATGGAAGGTGTTATATGAACTACTTTTATGTGATAGTAATACTAAACATCGTGTAAGGAAGGTTATTCCCTGCCGTTTGGAGAGGAATGAGTAATATGGCAGGACACGATGCTGGAAGAGGAATATTGGCGACCTTTGCTCACAGCTGCACATATTTAGCCTTTTCATTGCTATGTTTATGCATATTGATATTCAAAGATTTTTTTTCTTTTTATTGTGCCAGCTGCTTTGTGCATCCAGTTACTTAGCTTCTTCAGAGTTTGGTTTGTGAGCATAGATAATCACAAATTTTCTTAATGTTTTGCCCTGGATTTTTTATGGTTATATATAGGTCCCGCAACTCGAAGGTATTTTTAACATTTCCATAATTTCCTTTATATGTATGGATATTTTCAGGTTTGTTTATTGATGTGCCCAAAGCTTTGTATGTGCATCTGTATATTACAGTAACTCGTAATGTATTTAGCTGCTTCATCGTTTTTTTTTTTTTTTAGGTATATAGATATTCACAGACCTACTTAATGTTTTGTCGCTGGTTTTCTGTGTCAATATATTAGCTTCCTCATAGTTTCCTTTATACATGTGGGTATTAGCAGAAATGTTGATTTTTTTTTCTTGGTTTTGTATGTTCATATATGTTACAGTAATCCACGTTGCCGAGGCTAAACGAAATTCCGTGCAAAGTGGCATTTTCGAACTAGCAGTGTGTGTGTGTGTGTGTGTGTGTGTGTGTGTGTGTGTTCTTACCGTATTATTCTGGACTAACTGTATTCTTAGGTCATGCTCTGTACAGTACGTGTGTGTGTGTGTGTGTGTGTGTGTGTGTGTGTGTTTTCTTAATTATTTTTGATTAATTATATTTTAAAGATTGAAATCAGGCTTGTAACATTCGTCTTTTGTTACTAATTCATCTCCATCGCCATCCTAACCTCTTTTCCTAGTTAAGCATATCATCATGCATTTCATACATATCGGTGTGTTTGCGTGTGTGTGTGTGTGTGTGTGGTAAATAGCAAGTGATGTTATTTCCGAGCTCTCTGTGTGTATGTGAATGTGCGTGTGTACATACATACTGCTTGCAAATGTGTGTATACAGTATATATGCAGATGTGTGTGTGTGTGCCTTACCTGAGTGTGAGCACCCACGTACATGGCCATAACCACCCTAACCAGCCACTCTTCCAACCCTAGCTTTCTCATTGCCCACTTCACCACCTCTCTAGGGACTCTGTCAAAGGCCTTTCTGTGTGTGTGTGTGTGTGTGACTCACCTGATATTAAGGTGAGTAGCAACAGCAGCAGCAGTATATCATTATGACATCCAGCCATCATCACGTCGCCTCACAACAGCATTCACTTCACGCCAAGTTATACTGTTTGGCTAAGAAAACATGAGTAAGATTACCGGATCAGATTAAATTAAGTGAGGTTAGGATATGTTAGGTTAGGTTGGTTAGATTAAGTTTGGTTGTGATCTGTAATGGAGGAAGCAGTTAGGTTAGGTTGGGTTATACGCATGCCCAATTGTCCGTAGATTCATACCTTCTAACAGGCGCCTCCAGTTGGCTAAGGTGATTTTCTTCCTGTTGGTAAGGTGATGATCCGTGTCACACAATATGTTAATTTATGTACATAAATTTCATACTGACTTTCCATGAGCCTCGGATGATGGCTGAGAGGGTATGACTGCGAACAATTGACTGGCACTGTGTAATGAGTAAGTTAAGTCAGCTGAGGTTAGGTTATGCTTTGCTGAGGTGGCAAATATCTTAGGTTATCTTCAGGCCAGCTTAAGTTAGGTTAGCTTAGGTTAGTTATTTCACCTGAGGACTTATTTTGTAACATTCTGACCAGTGGCAAGAGATATTGTTCAGCTTATCTGAAAAGGTTTGTAAGAATAATTCTAAAATGTACTGTGTTGTTGTTGTGGTTATTATTATTATCATCATCATTATTATTATCATCATTGTTATCATCACCATTATCATCATAATTATTTCCGTTACATCATTTCTCTGCAAGGTAGGGCAGATAAATACGTGACTGGCTAGGAACGGGAGTGAATAATGAAGTGATAGTCTGATGATGATGATAGGGTTGCGTGTGGGCAGGGATAACTGTGAAATTGGGTAGGATGGGGAGGGATTAGGAGAGAATGGATACGAAATTGCAAAGGAGATATGGATAAGAACAATATTCAGTGTTTATATTATATTCATAGGCGTGGTACTGAATAATGAAATAATAGGCTGATGATATGAAGGATGCGTGTGGTGATAGGCGTTCAGATTTACGATGGTAACAGTAGAAGTTCGGTAAAGCTTGTATTAACGAGGTTCAGATACCATACATGAACTGTTCCTTGCCTCCGTCTGGGATTGAACTTGCGTCTTTTCGGAGAGCGGACTACTCTTACCAGTTGACCACCACCTCCCACAGTATTATTCTTGCATCGTCTGCAGCCTACCCGTGGTCATACATATTGCTCACATTACTCCTTGTACTCGGTTTGTTTTTATCTGACGGAACTGGGACACATTCAAATTAAAACCCAAGTAGTAGTTGCATGGAATTCGATGAGTTACAGTTGTGAGCCGGGAATGAGTCTCCTTGGTTACTAGTGAGATCAACCCTCCAGAGTGCGGCCTACGCTTGTCCATCAACTGTAGAAAGGGTTAGGGATTTTTGTTATGGTAAACACACTAAACACGGTCCCGTATTTTTCTATTGATACTTGTTGCCTCTAAACGATTTTTTTCTCCCCCCAGCTAAAGAGTCCAACAGTGCTGATGATATAGGCTACAAGGTGTCCAGCGGGATTTTTTTTTTCTTAGAATATTTAGGAGGTTATTTTAGGCTCCATTTTGAATGTTGAAAATGCTATATCAATATGGATCCAGTTCTCACCCATTACAGAGCTACCGTATGGTTATTGTCGACCATTTGGGAAAAAATGGTCTCCCTCATAATAAACCCATGAGGACCTTAGTAACTGTGGCTCCCTAACGATTAAGAATTGGACCCATGTTGATACTGCATACTTTTACTGAAAATTAGCCCTTGAATAACCTAGAGTTTCTCAAAAATCCCATATCGAAAATCTCCTTACAGCTAAATAAAGTCGTCAGGTGAGAGCAAGAATAAAATAGAAAACATAACATCGACTGACGGTATTAACTCATTCTGCACGGGGATATCCCTGATATTATTCTTGCTATTTTTAAGCAATTATACATAGCTTGTCAGAGTATCTTTGTAGTGCAGGAGTCAGTGAATACTATGTCCTACCTCTCCCGTTCGAAGCGTCTATGTTGTTACTGCCTTGTTGCAACCCCATGCTTATATCGACTGAACCCAGTGGACTGCGGGAAATATGTAGCTTCAATCGCTAGCTCACAGAGATATTTTATGCGGTTATGTTGAAGGATTATCTATGTTATGATAATGTGGTGCTTGAGCACAATATAATCGTCTGAAAACAACAAGCAGAGACTCAAGATGTCATCGTAGTGAAGGGGTTGAGTAGGTGCAGCAAGATTCATGGATGCAGCAACGAATAATTATAAGATGTTATCATAGGTATTTGCATCGACATCGCTTACACAGGGTCTTGTGGAGTGTTGATAGTGTTGATAACATTCTTTGTTGGTCGGGTAGTTAACTTTATCAGACCTTTATAGTAAGTCGTTTTCCTCACGTATCTCGGTAGGATGTTTGTCTGTGTTCGTGTCTGTATCAAGTCTGTCAAATCGTCTCAAATATTTTCTTTATTCGTGTCGTATCTGAGTGACATTTCAGTGTATGCAGTCGTTAGCTCTGGTATCTCTGTATTAATGTATCTGTGCACAGGTTTCTTGTACTAAAAAATCTACGTTACATTTCTCTGTTCAAGTACGGTGGCAACTTTATACTGTATCTCTAACGTGTATTTATGTTCTAGTTACATAATCCAGCATTTTCTCGTGTTCAGGTATCTCTAGTATTCTCTGCGTCCACATCGCATCTCTAAAGTATTCCTCTGCATTCACTTACTACATATGAACTCTCATTATTCCCACGAGTTCCGTTTGTTTTTCTTGTCTGCTAAGATAGTCCGCTGCTGTCAGTGAGGCAGGCAATTACAGGTAATTACATTACCATTATCTACGGCTCTTACTACCCTCTGTCTCGCTAACCTACTTTATTATCCCACCTTTATCTGTGTGTGAATAAGAAAATTTATGGAAAATTTTCTTTCGTTATACTGTCAGAGTTTAACGTTGATTTAGAAGTTTGGAACTTTTTTATATTATTTATTTTTTACCCTGACAGTTGTCGGATTGATTCTTACAGGTAATGTGAAGCGTAAATGTGTGGATGGTTATGCCTGCAAGGTGAAGTCAGGTTTCTGGGGGCTTAACTGGTGTGTAAATGAGTATGTGGCCCATTTCAGTGGGCATGCTGTTGATAGTTCTCTTTCGAACAGGTTTTTGTTTGCTCTCCGGATCCTACTTCACTCCAATCATGTGTGGGAAAAAAATGTAGTGATGCTGGTTATTGATGATAATAATGATGATGACGACGACAGAAATGTTCTTCGCTAACCTCTTCAGTCTGACGGGTTACTTAGCTGTAGCATTTCTTTTCTTGACTGTGGATAAGTGAGGCCAAACTCTCCTTAGTATTTCATTAATCTCTGCTATGAGGAATCTTTACTAAGGTGAATAAGTTTGTCTTGGAGTAGCAAGAGAAACAAGGCGTACTAATGGGTTAGTGGCAATAGTGATTAGCCATTTCACAACACGGGGTCTTTTTTCACAAACTGACTCCGGTTACTTTTTTTTTTCTTGCTACATCAAGGTGATTATTCAGTTTTGGGAAAAAATTTCGAATTTGAAGGGGTTAAATTATAACCCTCAGAGATATCCTCCCAATGTTTAAAAAAAATCGTCTGGAGGTAGCTTGATTAAAGCGAGAAGAAATAATCAGACTGAAGGAATTAAACTGAATTAGATGGTCTGATAGTTTCAATAAATAAATAAATAAATAAATAAATCGACATCTTACTGAAGGGCTTGTTGGCTGGCTAAACTCTTCACTACGGTGGGTCTGTCCAGAGCTAACCAAGCTTCTCTGGCAGTAGCAAGAAAAATAGGCTATGGTGAGGCACAGGTATAAAGGAGGGGCCTGGCTGTTCACCTAATCAATAGGGTGATATACGAGAGGTGGTTCCGAATTACTGTATTATGAATGACATGGTTACCCTCGGACGAGACCTAGAACCAAGTTCTCGTCGGTTAAGTTATTTAGCCAGAGGACTTAGAGTAAATTACCAAAGCTTGTTCGTCTCTCTCACCTCTCTTGAAATTCAGGATTGCAATACTGGATTTATAGATGCTTCACAGAGTTGTCAGAGATGCATATCATTATCCATCTATTGCTCATGCAATATATCTTTGTCAGATTTGTCTTATTCGAGTTGCTAGTTTCGTCTTTTCGGTCTATATTTAAAACAACTACTTTACATTTGAGGGACAACCAGTTACGTTCCTAGTCGTACACATTTCAGATAGTTTGCAAAAATAAAAATTTAGTTTGAAATAGGTAAAGATAAGATACTTATTGGTGGTGATGGTAGTAGAGAAGAAAGTTAAAAGTAATTACGGGTCTCAAGAGACTTACGTTGCTGCACCGCACATCACTCATTCACCCCCTAACTTACTCATTCACATGAGAAATACACTACACGTGTGTGCATACAGGGATAACAGTTGTGGCAACTCATTTATTCCAGAGTATGCAATGCTGTCACCAACACTGCTCTGTTGCATTTTCCGGTGGCTAATTATTTCAGTGCTAATGCCACTTTTACATTTGTAGTTACAGCTTGACTCAGTGCTGTTGCCATTCACTCTCGAACTCAGTCACACGGACATGATCAGCACAATCCAGTCTACACCTTTTTTGCCTTGACCATCATCATAAACATCAACAATGTCTCTGCAATGGCGAAAATGGCACAGACGATGGATTCGAAGTTATTGGTGGTCGGCCATCGTGCTTCCTCTACAGCTTGTGAAAAACTCCAAAGTCCTTGTGACAACTACCCGTCACTCGCAAAAGAGACCCCGAGTTGTGAAAAGTCACTACGCTTGTGAGGTTTCTTAAATAGTTGGATTTCTCGCAACTGTATGAGCACACCTGAGGACTTAAGAGTACCACAGTCATAAAGACTTAGAGCTTTGATAAATATCGGACCGATTACAAAGTCTATACTTAGAGTCGATTACGCACAAGCGCGCGCGCGGACACACACACGCACGCACGCACGCACGTGCGCACACACACACACACACACACGTAATTTTATATAACACCACTAAAGCTGTAAAGTACTATACAGACAATATCATGGACTGGAATGAGAGTACATCATATAAATAACATATCACCCTTAGGAAAAACTGCCTTAAATATCCTAAAGAGATTCGGGGTCCCCCCCCCTCCCGGTCCCAGAGAGAGAGAGAGAGAGAGAGAGAGAGAGAGAGAGAGATAATGTATGGATAGAGTAGGAGACATAAAGCAGTAGCTATGAAATAGGGAAGAGAATGAAGAAGGGACAAAAAAAAAATAGCGGAGGATGAAGAAGAGTGGAATGTTGTAGGAAGAAAAACAGAAGAGCAAGAGTAAAGTGCGGGAGAGTTAATGGACAAAAACAAGGAAAAGGAAGCAAATATGATATAGATACAAAGTAGTACAACGTGAGGGAGAGGGTGGTTTCGTTTTTTAATTACATCATTCCGACATTGTGCTTGTTTTATTGTCACCACCAGGTACTTCAGACACACACACACACACACACACGTACACACACACACGTACACACACACACGCTCTAGCTTCGCGCGCGCAGGTATAAAAATGTACTCAGTGGTCACGAAAGACTTTCAGGTAAATTACCCAATCAATGATTAACAGTACTGCCTGTGTGAAATTGAGGCACAACTTTCTTAGAGTATTGGGACATGCTAAGTATCTATTTATCTGCTTATCTATCGATCTATCTATGATGTCTGGCTGTTTGTCTTTCTATCATGTAAAGAATTCCGCCCTAAGATTTCGTGATCGGCACTAAATTCTAAAAAATCTTTATAACTAAAAAGCTAGGCACCCCTTCCCTCCCAAAAATGATGTGAGGCTTACCACCTAGTCGGAAGGAAGGAGGTGCACATTGGAAGAAATAGCTCGTGAGGAAGTGCATATCCGAGAAACGAGTGCCCACCTTACTCTGGCATACACAGCCAACAGTGAGGTGGAAGGGGATTCTGTTTAGTAACAGTTATTGTGGAAAAGAAGATGAATAATAACATAGCAAAGTACATGGCAAAAACGGGTCACATGGGAAGAAGGTAGCTCTGAATAATCTCTAGTTATTGATCGTGTTAATTATTTGCCATAGACACGAAAGGAATAAGGGTGCGTGGTAATTGGGAGTATGAGGTAAGGTTGTGTGTGTGTGTGTGTGTGTGTGTGTGTGTGTGTGTGTGTGTGTGTCGTACCCAGGAAATAGAACTATGCATTTCTAAGCACATGATGACTGACAAAGTAGAAGGTATGTTTGGTGCTGGGTCCTCTGTCGTCCCAGTGTGTTTATATTACATTAACGAACGCATTCTTGGGTGTGTTTGCAATCTCCAGCTAGACAAAAAAGATTGGGGCCTCTCTCTTGTCTGTCTGTCTCTTTCTCTTTCATCAGTCTCACTATACTCATTTTATCACTTTCCTTTCTGCTAGTCTCTCACTATCAGTGTTTTATACAAGCCATTGTCATTCTCCTTTCTCTTTAAAATGTTTCTCATTCTTAACCTCCCGTTCTTCACTGACTCTCCATTAGTTGGTTTCTTCCTCTCCATTTACTCCGTATGGAGGGAGAAGCAAAATATATTTTATGAGCAAAGTCCTGAGGCAAAAAGTGTGAGTGCATCCATCTTCTCTCTGTGTGTGCTGCCTGCCTGTTTCTGTATTCTGTAGTAGATTTTAGCACCCATTTTTTTCCTCATTAGTTATTCTCTTCCTCTCCATTCGCTCCAAAGAACCCCCAGTATACCAAAATATTTTATAAGCAAATGCTACAAGGAAAAGTTAGTGTGTATACTTATTTTCTCCCTGTATTTCCCCTTCCTGCTTCCGCATTCTGCCGCAGATTTTAACACTCGATTTTATCCATTAGTCAGACGCTTCATGTCCATTCGGTCCAAAGTACCCCCATAGTATTGCATAACTAAAATGCCGCAAGGAAAAGTGAGGGAGTCATCATATTTTCTCTCAATATTCTGCCTGCCTGTTACTGTAGTCTGCCGTAGATTTTGACACCCATTTCTCTCCATTAGTGAATCTTCCTCCCCATTCGCTCCGAAAAACCCAAGATTATTATATAAGGAAAGTGCTGTAGAAAAAAATGTGAGTGTGTAGCCATATTCTTTTTCCTCTATATACGTACGTAAACTATTCCTCACTACTTAGCTCCATATAGCAGAAGAACTCCAGGATATTGTGTAAAGAAAGTACTGCAGGAAAAAGTGTGAGAGAGTATCTATATGCTGCTCCTATATTCTGCGTGTCTCTTCACTTAGCTGCATGTAGCGGAGGAACTCTAGAATGATGAATAAGTGAAGTATTGCAAGAAAAAGTATCTGAGCGTCTCCATATTCTGTGTCTGTATTCTGCCCCACACTCTCTGTACTCTGACGTAGACTATTTCTCTCCATTTTGCCTCATATAGCGGAAGAGCCCTAGAATAATATATAAATGAAGTACAATGCAGTACAGCGAGAAAACGAGTCGAACTGTTTCCAGTTCTGCCACGGTGTAGGATGGGGTCCATCATGCCCATCTTTGCAAAGTATAGGGTCCTCGAAAACTAGTGTAGGGTTTTCAGTCCTCTGTGAGGGACAAAACATATATGTAAGGTTTGGATCAATTTTAACACGATTCTGGAGTATTCAGAATTATTTATATAATTTTATTATTCTTGTAGTGAAAAGAATGTAATATTCAACAGTAAGTTCGTTTTCACCTGGCAAAGCTTGGTCACTTGCAAATACTAAGTAGTGATGGCATGAAATTCGATGACCCTTAGTTAAGATGCATAATTAAGTCTCCTTGGTTACTACAGCTCTGTTACCTTAACTTGACCTAGAATTGCAACCTTTTGCAGCTTATTACACGAGGCTCAGTGACAGAAGAAGACAATGGCATGGCTCTTTATCCTTTCTGTAGCACTTGGTGAATGGCATCACATTTTAGCATTAATCAATTGTTACAACTCAGCAATCGAGATGGAGAGATAGAAAATTTAACTCATATTAGAGTAAAAAGAGTATAGGCAGATGAACCTTCCAGTCAGAGTACACTCGGCCATCAAATGAACTGAATGGTTATAAGGATCTTTGGCAGGTTAGAGCAAACACGCTGTATGAGGCTCCCTTTTTAGCATCACTTCCTTACTTTCAAACCCTTTAATGACAAAAACAACTCTAGAATCCTGCTTTAGATAGAGTAAAAAAAAAGGTGCATAACAGGATTGTAAGGGCAAAATTTTTTTTAAGATTCTCTTTTGCGAGTGAAATCAGTTCGTATTTGCCACAGTAAGTTATAGGCAGGCTGCCGTCGTTTGAAGGATATTGTGGTTTGCGGTGTGGCTTGGTGTGCTGTGGCTTGTGGTGGTGTGGTGTGATGTGATGTGGCCTGGCGTGGTGTGGAGTAGCNNGTTGTGGTGTGGTATGCCTTCAACATCTGTAGGGTTTCGTTCATTGAAAAAAATTGTTTTAAGTCAGTGTGGATAAAAACATCTTTGAACAACACTCTGAAAGCGTTAATTTGTTGTCAGCTTTTCTTTATCCTAAACCTCTTCATCGACAGCAAGAAAGCAAAATTTAACGTGTTCGTCTGATGGCTGTCGAGTTGAAGTAACGATAAATGTGTCGTTTGGCAGAAATTAACCCCTTCAATTCGGAGAAATTTTAAATTTATTATTGTTGATTCCAGACGATTTTCGTCAGCTTAGAGAGGTTACCGTACTGTACTGAAGAGCTTAATGAAGCCTTTATCTAACCTTCTCGGTTTGAGGGAAAAAAAAAAATCTCTCCTAACCTGAATAAAGGCATCTGAAAATATTAAGAACGTAACAAGAACTACGTCAACGGTGTGATAAGATTAAATGGTAAATAAGATACATATATAAGACAGGAAAATCCCCCATAAATCATGCTTACCTTCAATATTCCCCTCCTCTGGTAGTCCAGTAAGTCAAGGATGTACAATCGGATGTCGCTCATAAGGGTCTACTTTCGAAATGTGATTGGGGTTTGTTGTTCACATACTGTACTGCAACTGGCCATTTTCGCTTTAAACGTCTGGACTGCGTAGAATATCCCCAGGTCCCTACGCTCCTGGTGACTGGATGATAAATGGATGGCTGAGAGTGAGTGGAGTTGGGGTGACTGTGTTATGGCGGAGGCGGTGACTGACTGGCTAGTGCACCATGTACGGGGGTATTGATATCTCCAGCAAGACAATGGAGGAGGGGAGGAGTAACTGGGAAGGCGGTCTAGCTTTAACTCCCACTTTTATATACTTTACTTTCCCTTGAGTATTAAGAGAGACTGACTGATTGGTACAGCGTGTAAAGAGGGCACTGATATCTACAGCCAGATAGTAGAGGAGAGGAAGGCGGTCTATCTTTTACCCCCTCAAGCATATTTTTAATAATCCGGGAGCGTTGACTGGCTGATTGGCTGTTTACACCGTGTAAGTGGTATCGATATCAAGAACGAGACAGTTTTTGCATGTATTCACTATGGACAGCGGGTGTTAGTGCAAAAATGGTGACATGTGAATGTGTGTGTCACGTAGGAGGAATGTTGGGCCTCTGGGAACAGGCTGTTAACCCTATGCTCAGAGTCGTGCGCACGCACACACACACACACACACACACACACACACACACACACACACACACACACACACACACACACACACACACACACACAGGGAAAGTAGTCTCTCTTCCGTTTTTGTTCTTGCTGTCTCCTGGCCATTTAATTCACTGAATGAGACTTCCCGAGCTGGAAGGGTTTCGTTACAGCTTTCATTAACTTCATCACTGCCAGAGGTCCTTCCTGAATTGCATCTGTTATAACCGGGAATGAAATGAAGAGATACGTTCGCAAGCTTTATGCCTTTACAATGCCACTAGTGTTGAGGAACTGGCTGATTGACTGGGTGACTCACTAGTACACTGTGTAAGAGGATTCT
This sequence comes from Birgus latro, assembly GCA_018397915.1. Lineage (NCBI taxonomy): Eukaryota > Metazoa > Arthropoda > Malacostraca > Decapoda > Coenobitidae > Birgus > Birgus latro. The sequence continues at coordinate 24,734 of JAGKTI010010270.1, forward strand.
TAACTTCATAGCTTATTATAAAGCAGGGTAAGAGTAACTTGGCAAATTTATGACGGCCAGAAAGTGAGGGTCTCTGCCTTCCTCTTCCCTTTCTAACGATGCACACTTGCGATTTTCCTGCTGTTCACATACATTAAATACTCGCCTCTACTCTTGTCTTGCCAGGGTGTCTCCCCTCTGCATTTTTATCGTCGTGATCAGTGCTCTTTGGACTCGGCTTCATTTTATCAGCTTAGATGCGTTCAGAGTATCCTTCTTGTGAATAAAATGGAGATCATGATTGGCTATGAAGTCTCTCTCTCTCTCTCTAGCTTAATATTTCACATCAGTATTATGATAAAAGAAATTATAAGATTGTCTCTTTTGACAGTCTTGAATTAACCACAGCGGCACATTCAGGCAACCTTATACATTTCCTGTCATACGACGTATAATTTTTGAGAGGCATGAGCGGTGGACTGTGTCCAGATTACTCACATTAAAGTGAAACTCAATATCCATTCCGTAACACCTTTTAGTGACGACACCGTTCTTGCTCTAACACAGGCAAGATTTTTATCCTATTGTAGCTGATTTCACGTAGCCCAGTGCCAGGAAATGACAATGTTATGACTCTACATCCTTTACATAATACTTCTTCGTGACTAGCATCATGTTTTGGTGTTAATTTATTGATACATCGCAGCATTCAAGATGGAGAGATGGTAATTTTAGGTCCAGTTGGGAAAAAGAGAGCATAGTACTACTCGTATATTCTAGTGTTAATGTATCGTTACAGCTTTGCATGTAATCCTTTGACTACTAAAGGTCCTACTAATGGTACTAGAGCACCTGCTGATGATACTAGAGCTTCTTATAATGGTACTAGAGCTACTCGTACTGATAGTGCTAGAGCTTTTATTAATGTTACCGAAGCATCCACTAATGGTATTGAGCTCCTGCTAATGGTGGTAAAATTTGTTCTAACATTATTCTTTTTCAGCAGCTATTTTATGATATCAGTAAGGTAAATTTGTGGTTTGACGATGATAAAGTTAGGGAATTTGGATGATGATGATGATGATGATGATGATGATGATGATGATTATGATGATGAGGAGGAGGAATTGGATATATGGTGTCCCGCTACAAGGCCCCAACTAAACGAATTTGAGGATGTGAAGGATAACTGGCATGCATATGGTAATTATTCCTTCTCTCTCCTCTCCACTCACCTCTCCCGTCCTTTCTGACAGAGATTCCTTTCAAACCCCTCATTTCTATAGGTGTCTTAGATGTACAAGAGCCTGGCTTCAATTGACAAGATTGATAAAATTGGCGACTGCTCTCACAAACTGGGCTATTTTGAGTCCAGATTCTCAAAATATGTGAATTATAATGACCTTGTTACCAGACATAACACTAATCTCAACACCCTGATCGCGGTCCATGACACCACCAAGATGAGAAGCAGTAATGAAGCCCGTCTGATAGGAGGAGGTCGAGGTGGCCGAGAAACAATGGTTTGTGATAAGCGCTGTCCTCGTCACAGTCATAAGCATCCTGAGGCCCAACCCACTCAGAAAATACAAAAAGTTAATCGAGCAGAGCGGATGAAACGTGAGGCACAGAGGAGACGTAAGGAGAGGAGAGAGAAGCAAAAGGAGGAAAAGGAAAAGCAGGAAAAGGAAAAACAGGGGAAGGAAAAGCACAAATCACACTTGTCTGTCGAAGCCACCACTGAAGTGAGTCCTCGTAGTCACAAAATCACAGGAAAAGAATACTGAAGGTTCATTATCCCCGAGAAATCGTCGTCGTTCAGTATCACACGTGGAACAGCAACTTGCAGAGCGACACGAGCGGCAACAGGAGAAGCAGAAGAGACAAGAGAAAGAGAGAGAGCAGAGAGGAGAAACAGAGTCACCAACCGAAGGTGTAATTCTGTTGACCTTGACCAGAATCCAGTCAGTGAGAAACTAAGACCGAGCAAGAACAACAAAAGTTCACGGGGCACCTCTCAGGAAAGAACACGAAGTACCACACCAACCAGGAAGCCAAAGAACAGGATGAACTCACACGTGGGGGGCGATGTCTCAAACCTCATTGATGGGAACCTGGACAGTCCACGAAACCTGGACAGCCCGCAGACTCTGGACAGCCCGCGAACCCTGGACAGCCCGTGAACCTCAAAGAAACCCAAGCGGCCAACCTCCCTAGACCTTCCAGAAATCAAGATCTTTCCCGATGACATCATTAGCCGGTCTGGAGACGCCACTTATGATAACGCAAAGCAGGATAGCCATGGAGGAGACATTGACGAAGCATATATATAACTGAATGAGCCATGTACGAATAACAAGAGCCAGATTACATCATACTTGATTGAAATCCGTGACTCCACGGATGCAGACTTGGAAAATAAGCAGGAAGTAACAGATCCACAGGAACATTTGACAAGGCCAGAAGAAGTCAGTCACAAAAGCACTGATAAGGACCCCAACCATCTCAGAGTGTCACCGATTAGGGACACACACAAAGGTGGAAAAAGGACAAATCTGAAAGAGGCTTCTGAACGTGGCCTAGTTGTCTCTGGTGAGCTGACGATAATAGAAGAGGACATCCACCCAAAGCAGAAAGAGACGCCTGGGTACATCCGATCAGTCTCCACCAGCAGCGACGTTGATAGCATGCTTAGTGAAGGCAGCGAGGGATCTGAATTTGGTTCCCGTAGTCCTGGCACAAACAATGACCTACCCTTGGAATGGCATTATCAGGTACTATATCCATACATTTTCCTAAGCCATTAATTTTAGAACATCCTTTTCCTTTCTTTCTTAGCGTTAACCCTTGGATTGTGTTCTAAGTGGCCTTAGTTATGAGATAGGAATGGGTCTCCTTGCATACTAATATATCGACCCTCCAACCTGACTACACTTGGACATCAACCAAGCTGAAAGGATAAGTTAATCTTGTGTCAGGTTAGAGTAAGTGCACCATAATTTGCACTTTTTTCTATATTCATTGAGCACTTTACAAGGGCTGATATTAAACGGAAATCTGCTACCATGAAAAAATGATCTCTGATAATCTACTCAGCTTCTTTTTTTTGCAAGGAAGAAGGAACCAAAGGCCACTTCAGCTTACTTTAATAATGCATTGCTGCAGAAACTAAGCATTGAGTTCTCACTGGCTTAGCAGGCTTTCTAGCACCTCTTGTTAATTATTTTGTCCATTTCACATTAACAGTGTTTCATGTTATTAGGAATATTCTAAGCCCGTGGATCCAGTAACATTTTTTTCTACTCTAGTCCAACTTCTTACAAGGAATTTTACTGAGCTTAGGAGATACTTTTTGAGCTCGAGGGGGTTATATAGAGCCTTCACTAATCTCTCTACTATTTGAGGTCCTTTCTACGTTGAATAAAATCATTTAATAGCAGAAAGAATAAACTTTAAATACCACTAGAGGTTAATTGGAGGATTATATCGACACATTGTACAAATAAGACAGAAGAGAATGTTTATCTGTCAAATGTAGAAATAGTTGCCTGTAACCCAGGAAACCATTTACTACGTTGGGTGGTAACCATAAAATCGTGTGAAGGCTGGTGCTCTAACGGGGTAAGGGCGTCAACAAGATGGGGCCTATAAGTGTTTACATCCAAGGGTTGGTTGGGGTTTATTGTTTACATAATGCTACTAAAGAGGAGGTAAAGCTGGTCACCCTAAAGTATCAGGACTAAGTAGCGTAGCCCAGGACCCCCCAAAAGGATTAGAGGATGACTTAGGCAAAAATAACTTTGTAGAGAAGTGCTAGTGAACCTTTTAAACCGTCGGTAATGTAGACCCCAAGTTCAGCAGAAAAACTAATATCTCTTATGAATTTCTCTTCTCAGACTCGAGCGAGGTCGATAAGCAAGTGTCGGGTTCTGTTTTTGTTAAGGTGACTAAGTTAGGACATGGGTATATTATACGGTCAGCCAGGAAGAGTTATAGGACGAGCTCTCCACCCTGAGCCCGTGTCACACTCGTGTGACAAATCTTATCATCATCATCATCGAGTTATAGGCCAAAGAAATTGTAGAAAATATGGGAAATGGACGTAATTTTAATAGGAGTGTATCGTCACCTATAGCTATGGCCCTAATTGTCTTATCTATAGCCAGAC
>JAGKTI010010271.1:0-16632 GCA_018397915.1 Birgus latro
AAAGAAAAGCAATAAGAAGTGACAGGAAAGATAGGAAAAATAGGAAGAGAGGAGGGCAGGCACAGAAAAAGAATGATAAAGGCTAAGGAAGAAGTGGGCAGCACTACATATATATATTTATCTATCTATATATATAGACACATACGTACAAATACAATATATATATATATATATAAAATGAAATTACTAGTTACCTCTCAATAGTTTGTTTCTGTAACAGAGCTAACAGAACAGAGTCATATTTCTTCAAAACTTACCTTATACTAGTTTATTCATACATGTTTAGTTTATTAACAAAAGGTGATGGCCCAAACAAGCCATTATTCTTGTAGAATATAAATCTGTGAAACATAGTGTACAGTGTAATCAGAGCTCCCATGAAGTGAGCGGTGAATAATGTAAAAGTTCCATAATGTAATACAAGGTTGGACCAATTAATCAGTTTATAGGTACATGAACTCTGTAGTACACTACAGTCTGGTCTTATTATGCAAAATCATTGCTTGCAGTGAAGCCCTATCACATAACAGTTTATTGCATAGCAATGTTGACATAAAATGGGTTCAGTGGGGTTAGGGAGAGTGACGTTTCGTTTCGTTTCGTTTGTGAAGGCTCCAACATGCTTTCATGCATCGGCCTTGGTCACCTAATGGCGGCTTTCCACACTGCTCGATCTCTGGCAGCCTCCCTTTTCAGTCTCTTAACCCTTAAGTCACACTTAATGAGCTCGTCCCATGTGTTTCTCGGTCTACCCCTCCCAACCCCTCCCCAAATATTAACACTTCTCACCCTCTGTACCCAATTATCATCCCCCATCCTCTCCACATGTCCAGACCACCTCAGCCTACCTCTCCTCATCACAACACCATTACACTCCAGTCCCATTCTACCTCTCAACTCTTCCATCGTAAACCCAGCCCCCGCAGGCCTTGCACACAGGGACACACTGCACATCCACCTAATCATTGTCATTTCTGTACGTTTAAACCTGCAAATATCCTCTTCCTTTATTGCCCAGGTCTCACTACCATACAGCATCACACTCCTAACACATGCTGCATACAAAGACCCCTTAGCACGTAAGGAGAGTCCTCTCAATGTCAGGAGAGGCAACAGCTCCCTGAACTTCTTCCAACCACTTTTCACCCTAGCAACCGAGCTAACTTCAGCCCCACGTCCGGCACATAACATGTCTCCCAAATAAAAAAACTCCTTCACACACTCAAGAGACCCACCTGCAAGTTCAACCCTCTCACGCCTAACAATCTCCACCTGCTCTCCCTGACACGCCGCACACATGAAATCAGCATTATCTCGCAGTCTACCTCTAATACCACTACATCTCTTGTGCACCCATTTATCACAAACACTACACAAGATGGAATTACTTCCCACACCCATGTGGCAAACTGCACATGGCCACTCTCCCTCTCCTCTGATTGTACCGCCACCAACCCTAGATATCATCACTTTTGTTTTATCTGCATTTACCCTTAAGCCCTTGTACCCCATACCATCTCTTCACTTCGTAAATCTTTCCTCCGCCTCCCCTTCATTCTCCATAATCAACACCAAATCATCAGCATGCAACATCTCCCATGGGAATCCATCTCTGAAGTCATGTGAGAAGGCTTCAGGCACCATGATAAACAACAAGGGACTCAAAACTGACCCCTGATGCACACCAACATTCACGGAAAACTCATCACTTAAAACTCCATTCACTCTTACCTGGGTGCGAGCACCAATGTACATGGCCACAACCACCCTAACCAGCCACTCTTCCAACCCTAGCTTTCTCATTGCCCACTTCACCACCTCTCTAGGTCAAAGGCCTTTTCCAGATCATCCAAAAACAAAATACCATTCCCTTTTCTTACCAATATATTTTTCCTGAAGCTGTCGAACAATGAATATGGCATCAGTGGTCCCCCTGCCTGGCATAAACCCAAACTGCATCTCATCGATATTCACTCTTTCTCTAATCATACCTTTAGAACTCTCTCCATTATTTTCATTATCTGATCTAAGAGCTTTATACCTCTGTAATTTCCCCTTTCCAGGGCATCACCCTTTCCTTTGTACACATTTACAATTACACTCTTCAGCCAATCATCTGGGACAACACACTCATATATAATCATATTTATCAGGTCAGTGACTAACCTCACCCCAGTATCTCCTGAGGCCTTCAACATTTCGGCAGTCAACCCAGACACACCTGCCGCCTTCCCCACCCGCATCCTGCCTATTGCCTGACTCACAGTAGCAGCGTCAATCAAAGGCCAAGGGCCAAACACTGGATCAGCTGGCTCCAAACCTTCCCTATCCCAATCAAACTCTTCATTCAACAACCAGCTATAATGCTTTCTCCATGCATCTTTAATATCCTTACTGTTCACCACTACCCTTCCTTCATCATTCTTCACACTTCTCACCTACAATGTCCCGATTATCCCTCTTCACCTGATTTGCCACCCTAAAAATCATATTTTTCCTTCCTCCATGATTTAGATTATCAAGTAAAAGTCTCTGTGGCTCAGACTTCACCCTGTATACCTCTCTTCTAGCCCTGTGCTTGGCAGCCAAGTACTCCTCCCTGTTACCACCATTCTTCCATTCCCGGAAAAGCCTTCTTTTCTCCTTAACTGCAGCTTCTACACCATCATCCCACCACCAAGTTACTTTATGTCTTGGTGGGCCTCTTGTCTAAAGGCATATTGCATTGGTAACTCTCAAGAGGTTGTTCTTAAGGGCTTTATACTGTTCATTAACGTCTCTATCTACGGCTTCCTGTTCAGCCACCACTCTCCTCATCTCACTATAAAAGGCATCCCTTACTGATTGGTTTCCCAGCTTCCATATTTTCCTCCTAGGTACACATGTCCTCCTTCTCATCACTCGTTCCTTAAGCACCATGTCACAAATCAACAGTTTGTGCTGCTGCACACACTCCTCGCTTCCTATAACTTTAACATCCCTCACTAGTTTTCTATCAACCCTCCTGACCAGAAAATAATCTATCTGACTATTGTTTCCCCCGGACTCGTACGGAATCAATCTTCTTACTCTTTTTCTAAAATGTGTGTTGCACACAATCCATAGCCTCCCCAAACTCGAGTATTCTTTCCCCTTCCACATTGCTCACACTATATGCACATCCTTCATGGACTCCTTCATAACCTTGAGCTGCTTCACCCACATGACCATTTAAATCCCCTCCCAGAACCACTACCTTATCATCGCCCATACCCCTTACTACACGTATTAAATCATCCCAAAATCTATCCTTCTCTGCGTCATCCAATCCTACCTGTGGAGCATATGCTGATATAACTGAAATCATTTTCCATCCTATCAAAATTTTCACTACTAATATCCTGTCACTTACTCTCATAACATTCATAACATATTCCACCCATTTCTCCACAACCAACACCCCCACACCCCCACATCCGTCAGTACCCCCCTGCCAAAACAACTTATAGTAGCAATCCTTCCCAGCAATCTTTCTGGCTGATCCACCCCTGTACCGGACTTCCTGCTAACATGCCACATCCACCCACCTCCTACTAAATGCCTCAACAACTTCTCCCGCTCTTCCCCTCAAACTTCCCACATTCCACGAAAGCACCCTAAACCCCCTGGGTGATTTGCTGTCCTCAGGCTTGCTTTGATGCATATATTTGTACTTGTAAAATACCCCCAAAAAACTCTGCCAACCACCTGAAGTTTGTCCTATGCTGGTACTAGAGTACTAGAGTACCAAGAGTCCCTTTGAGGCTGGGGGACAGTTGGAGGGTCTGGACGATCACTACTAACAAAAAGGTATTACTTCATTTAATATCACACACTGCACTATTTGTTAAGCACTTGCACTGATACTTGGCAATAGCAGTGGTTTTAGTGGTCTATCATGCACAAAGTGGAATAAAAAGCTGATTATCACAGTGAATGTCAACACTGGGCAGTCATCTTGTCTCCATCAGCTGACTGGAGGCTCGTCAGTGGGAAACTGGGTACATAAGGTTGACACAATTTCCAAGTCACAAGTTTCTGTACCTCACACACAGAATGGTATCACATCACTTAATTTTGCACATTGCACTATTCGTTAATCACTTGCACTGTAATTTGGTGATAGCAGTAGTGTTGCATTGGCCTTTCATGCACAAAATGAAAGGCAGACATTTACACCAAATGTAAACATTGGGTTGCCATCTTGCCTCTGTCAGCTGACTAGAGGCCCATCAGGGGGAAGCTGGGTATGTAAGGTTGACATGATTTCCACTTCACAGGTTCCAGTACAGTAATCCCTCCAAGATCGGACATAATAGAGCCATAGGCATATCCGGATCTTGGGTTTGTCCGGGTCTTGGGCCTGAGGCTTCTGGACAGGTACTTATGGACCCGAACCCACTCTAACTCATAAAACCACCTACATAACTCCCAACCGGACATGCATACCGCCTATTTAAGACCCTATTCACACAAATAAGGGACACAAAGCATGGAATAAATGAAAAAGAATCAGTTAATGAGGAATTACAGGTGTGTATTGAAAATATTTACCAGTTGACAACCTAATGAAACTCCCAACCGGACATAAACATCGCTTTTTTCAGACTTTAAATGCACCAATTAGGGACAGAAAGCATGAAATAAATTAAATGGAACCAGAGGATGAGGAATTAGAGGTGAGTATGGAAAATATTTACCAGTTAACAGCCTAATGAAACTCCTAACTGGACATAAACATCACCTTTTTCAGACCCTAAACATACCATTAAGGGACAGAAAGCAAGAAATAAATGAAATGGAACTAGAGAATGAGGAATTAGAGGTGAGTATGGAAAATATTTAGCAGTATCCAGGGTACAGTACGTACAATACATCCATCCGTCCATTACGGAGATTAAACAGTTGAACCGCCCAAGTGTTTTGCTGCACTTTGCACTCTGATTTCTAATTTCTTAACACTGCACAACACTGTAAATTCCCATGTGGTCTAGTGGTGAGGTATTGCAGTTTATTCACTGTTTATTCACAAAAACAAGCTGTGTGGCAGCCATTGTGAGGAGCACTTACTCCTGATGGTAGTTAGGCATTAACTGGGGAGGGAAGGGAAGCAGGGGACCACTATCTACCCACCAAAACACAGCTGATCAGCTCCGCGTGCCAAGTTCAAAGTTACGGTTCAAAAATTTTTAGATTTTTTTTTTTTGCGTTTTTGGGGCATTTTTGGGTTCTCGAAGGACCCGAGCCCAAAATGTCCGGGACTTGGGGTGTCTGGGACTTGGCCGTTCGAGTCTTACAGGGATTACTGTATTTCACACCCAAAAAGCTACCACTTCACTTAATACCTCACACTGCACTATTTGTTAAGCATTTGCACTGTTATATGGCAGTAACAGGTGTTTCAGTGTTCTTTCATGCACAAAATAGAATGAAAGGCAGGCAGTCACAGTCAGTGTAAACACTGGGTGTCTACCTTGGCTGCGTGCGTTACCGTGTCTGCACAAGGTTCGTGGAGGTGGCTCTCAAAAATATTGGTTGAGTGAAATCGCTACCTGGTACCAGTTTTTTAACATTATTCCAAAAAGGGTATGAATTATCATTCTAGCAGTTTATCACAAAACTAATAGTTGTATAACGAGAGCAGACTGTAGTTATTATCTCACCCGTTCCCCCTTTCTTTCTCCCTCTTTAAGACTGATGAAGGTGAGGATGACTTAAAGAAGGGGACCCAGCTGTTGGAGATTTATGCATTAGAGATCCAGATGTACACCGCCCAGAAGAACAATAAAAAACTCAAGGTTAGTGCTGTGCAAAAATATTTTCCTTCTCCACAAGGACAAAAGTGCGAAGTTTGCTGGATTGAAAAAATGCTTACTTTGCAGTTTGGGTTTATGCCAGGCAGGGGGACCACTGATGCCATATTCATTGTTCGACAGCTTCAGGAAAAATATATTGGAAAGAAAAGAGAATTGTATTTTGTTTTTGTTGAATTGGAAAAGGTCTTTGACAGAGTCCCTAGAGAGGTGGTGAAGTGGGCAATGAAAAAGCTAGGGTTCGAAGAGTGGCTGGTTGGGGTGGTTATGGCCATGTACATGGGTGCTCGCACCCAGGTAAGAGTGAATGGAGTTTTGAGTGATGAGTTTTCTGTGAATGTTGGTGTGCATCAGGGGTCAGTTTTGAGTCCCTTGTTGCTTGAAGTCCTCTCACGTGACTTCAGAGATGGACTCCCATGGGAGATGTTGTATGCTGATGCTTTGGTGTTGATTGCAGAGAATGAAAAGGAGGCGGAGGAAAGATTTAAGAAGTGGAGAGATGGTATGGGGCACAAGGGCTTAAGGGCAAATGCAGATAAAACAAAAGTGATGATATCTAGGGTTGGTGGCGGTACAATCAGAGGAGAGGGAGAGTAGCCATGTGCAGTTTGCCAAAAGGGTGTGGGAAGTAATTCCATCTTGTGTAGTGTTTGTGATAAATGGGTGCACAAGAGATGTAGTGGTATTAGAGGTAGACTGCAAGATAATGCTGATTTCATGTGTGCGGCGTGTCGGGGAGAGCAGGTGGAGATTGTTAGGCGTGAGAGGGTTGAACTTGCTGGTGAGTCTCTTGAGTGTGTGAAGGAGTTTTGTTATTTGGGAGACATGTTATGTGCCGGACGTGGGGCTGGAGTTAGCTCGGTTGCTAGGGTGAGAAGTGGTTGGAAGAAGTTCAGGGAGCTGTTGCCTCTCCTGACATTGAGGGGTTTTTGTATGCAGCATGTGTTAGGAGTGTGATGCTGTATGGTAGTGACACCTGGGCAGTAAAGGAAGAGGATATTTGCAGGTTTAAACATACAAAAATGACAATGATTAGGTGGATTTGCAGTGTGTCCCTGCGTGCAAGGCCTGGGGGGGTGGTTTACGATGGAAGAGTTGAGAGGTAGGATGGGACTGGAGTGTATTGGTGTTGTGATGAGGAGAGGTAGGCTGAGGTGGTTTGGACATGTGGAGAGGATGGGGGATGATAATTGGGTACAGAGGGTGAGAAGTGTTAATACTGGGGGAGGGGTAGACCAAGAAAGACATGGGACGAGGTCATTAAATGTGACTTAAGGGTTAAGGGACTGAACAGGGAGGCTGCCAAAGATCAAGCAGCATGGAGAGCTGGCATTAGGTGACCAAGGCCGACACATGCAAGTATGTTGGAGCCTTCAAAAACGAAACGAAATGAACTTTCATTTCATGCTTGGTGGTCTAGCAGTAGACACTCATCATGGCATCCTTATCTTGTGTGTGTGTGGGTTCAAAAATCCCTAGGTGACTGGAGATAATTACATTATGAGATTAGCTCTCGCTGTTACTAGATGAGTATAGACCATAATTGAATTGTTTAAAATTAGTTAACAAAATGCCAGGAATATTGTTGCACCTGTAGGAGAAGGAAATTTATTAACCCCTTCAGTGTGGTAACAGCATCATTTATTTTTAACAGGCTACTGTTGGACAGTTTTAATCAGTCTAAGAGAGACATAGTAAAGGACTTAGGAAAACAACTGCCATTATTCAGTATGACATCACTTAGAGTGAAGGAATTAATCCATTCGGTCCAAACTCTCCCTAATGTTGAATAAGATCATGTGATATTAGGTGATATAAAAAAAAAATGTATTGAGTCCACTAAAAATTACATAATTTTTTGTTAGCTAGTGTTCAGAATGTGTGTCTCTATATGTGATTCTTCAGACATGTCTCATTCCATTCCATACCTCATTCATGCATTCAGTTAGTCACTTAAACCACATGGCTTATTTATAATTGTATATTTTAAATTCCCATGCAGCCTTTCCTCTCATCTTTTTTTTCTCCTGTTTTACAGCCTTCGATTTTTCTCCCATCAAACATGATAACCTTGTTTCATTGTCAGTGGTTTTCTTCATGAAGTATTTTGAAAAGTGTATCATCCAGTGCAGATAGCTATCCATATATGAGACAGTCATAATAGTTATGCACATCTTCACTATACTGTTTTTACGCTAACTTGGCCTAGATTTTCGTGCTTTTGCTGCTCATTTCATGCAGCTCAGTGGCAGAATGAGACAATGCTGTGGTTCAACATCCTATCCATAGCACTTCTTCATGACTAGCACCATATTCAAGTGTTAATCTATTGCTACAGTTCAGATTTAAGGATGAAAAAATGGTAATTTTAGGCCAAGTTAGCGTAAAAGCAGTATAGCAGTCATGCATAGAATTTCAATGCAGTTTTCTGACATTTTGATAGGCCCTGTATGAGCAGTCACTCCACATTAAATCTGCCATCCCCCATCCTCTCATCATGGGAGTTATAAGAGGTAAGTTATCAATCAGTTCTCAGCCTTTATAATTGTCAGTAAATGTAATGCTTTCCAGTTTAAAATAAAAAACATGATTATTAGTGTGGAGCTTAAAAGATGGACATTTTTTTCTTTTACCCCATAGGTCTTACCCCCTGAAAATGTTCCACTTCATCTTAAAATATTTACAAAAAAGTGAACCTTCTAGTTTAATATTTACAGGTAGCTCAGTCATCACAAAGAATACAAGAGTAACAAATTCGTTAACAAAAATCTACCTATCCATCTATTGCCAGATGCCTTAATCTCATAAGGGGTGGCCACAAACAAATCGCCTCCATGTCACTGTATCCCCTGCCATTTCACTGCCCTGCTCCCACCTCACACCCCCGTCTCTCATATACCTCTCCACTCCATCCCTCCATCTCATCTTTGGCCTCCCCCTCCCCCACCTCACTCATATACACTCTCCTTGTTAGTCTCTCACTCTCCATCCTCTTCATATGCCCAAACCACCTTAATGTGTTTTTCCTAACGCTTCCTATCACATCCACATCCACACCACAACGCTCCTTCACTTCCTCATTTGTCATACTGTCTCTCCATGTGACTCCACATGCTCTTTTCAAATAACTCATTTCTGCTGCTCTCACTCTTGACTTCTGTCCCTCCAACAGGGTTCATGCTTCACTTCCATATGTTAAGTTGGTATCACACTACTGTCATGTAGCAGCTTTTTCACTTCCATGCTCACTTCCCTGCTTCTTATCACTGCTTTCAACGAACCAGCAACCTTTCTTCCCTGCAGGATCCTTTCAAGCACTTCACCCTTCAAACTTCCATCCTTACTCATCACACTACCCAAGTCCTTAAATGCACTCACATTCTCCATATCCTCCCCATCCAATATCACTGTACATTCACTGACCACTTCTCTCGAAGACCATCACTGTACTCTTCCCTGCATTCATCTTTAGATTCCGTTTCTTTCACACTCTCCCAAACTCATCTACCAAGCCTTGCAGCTCCCCTTTGTCTTCACTTAACAACACAGTATCATCTGCAAACAACAGTACAGGGAGTTTCCAAACACTGCCCTCTCTCACTAGGGCCGCTCCAACATCCATTGCCCAACCTTGTATCTCTTTTATAACCCCATCCATATATAGATTGAACAACCATGGAGACATGACACATCCTTGTTTCAATCCGACCTTCAAATGGAAAGATTCACTCAGTTTGCCATCCACACACACTGCAGCCTTAGCGCCCTCATACATACTCTTCACAGCCTTCAACAACTTCCCATCTACTCCATATATTCTTAATATTTTCCACAATCCTTGTCTATCCACCCTGTCATATGCTTTCTCCAAATGCACGAAGGCTGCATTCAATTTTTTTCCCTTCTCTCGAGACTTTTCCACTAAAGATCTAAGATTGAATATCTTGTCTACACAACCTCTTCCCTTCCTAAAAGCTACCTGCTCTTCTCCAACTAATTCCTCTGTTATTTTCCTCTGTCAGTAAGTATCTTACCATATACTTTTCCTATTACACTAAGAAGGAAAATGCCCCTATGATTAACAAAAATGCAGAAACAAATTGTGTACGTTCTCTTTATCATTATGTAACATGCTTAATTGTTTATGTTGATGTATATATTCATCAACAGTTTGCCACATACATGTCTTAAAGACTTAAGAAATGCAGCAAAATCAGTGTAGTCCACAGGGTCCAATCAGTATCTGTCTTGCTATCTGGATAAAGCTGCCGGTGCTGGTCAGTGATTTGTAATAAGAACTGAAGTTATGACTCGTCTTTTGCCATAAGACCACAGTATTCATGATTCAGTCCAGTGCCACATTGAGCATGATCATTCACCTCAGATGGTGCTGACAGTTTTTGCAGCATCTTGGAAATCTTCCCACGTCTCCCACATATCTGGATTGACTTCGAGAAATGTGTCTGGAAGCTCCTTCATTTCAAACAGAGTCATACTCTTGACTGAGACAAAATCTTTAAGGGTCTGGTCCCTGAATGAATTTAAATTGACACGGATTCATTTTGTATGACCCTGGTCAACTTCATCATTCTTTTTCTTGCTCACTATCAGTCTCTTTGTTGGAGTACTCACTTGGCCATCATATAGGGCCAGTCCAACTAGTTCCGGTGAAAGGTACTATAAATGATTAGAAAACTTCTGTGCTGTAGCTTTGATGTTGCAGAGTTGATTGTGGTGTACTTCAGAAGTGATTTCAGCACTAGGAAGTTGTTGTATGGAGCATTGGCCACTAGGGGAGCCATCATCCAAGCCTTCAGATAAACACTTACTGCAAAATCACACACATCTTGGAGTCTCTTTTCCTCTTCCAGTGTCAGGTTGATCTGGTCACAAATCATCCAGATCTTCATCCATCGAGCATGGTGCATGGCCCCAGGTGCCATGATTAGGGCTCCTCTTGCTGGAACACCTCTAAATTGCAAACTCAATGGTACTTTCACTAAAGTCTTCAACTGTCCCAAATATATCATCGTTTGCCTTTCCTGTTTCATATTTGTCTTGATCAACAAATGCCCAGTATTCTTTGAAGTGCTTGAAGAGAGGAACTTCAGGACATGATGTGATACCCAGAAAAACTTGAAACTCTATACCAGTGACCAATTCCATGATGTGATGCCTACATGCTAATGGTAACAACTCCCTACCAAGCCTTTATTCCAAAAGACCACAAGTGACAACAGTCCAACTGGTGTTTGAGCTGGTTGTATTAAAGCACATAGCACAAATGCTGTTAGATATACTCCAGTCTTCCAGTGCCCTGTAGATGGCTACTGCCTGGGCCTCACCAGTTCCACTTTGCAGCTTTGCGACTGTTAATAACTGAGAAAGTCCTCCGCCAGAAACATTTACTGGGAGTCGATCAACCTGTTCTTCGCCAGTCAGGTCAGCAATAAGTTTGCCATTGGAGTGAACAACAAAAGGTGCTTGTATGCTGAAGTGTCAACAAAACTCACATTTAACACATTAATAATCATTCTTATATATATATATATATATATGCACTTGTATTATGGAGCTGAAGTAGTCGCCATCTTCTTTGTTTACAAACAGGGGAGCATACGTGTCGGCTGCTGAGTGTCGGCTGCTGGCTGAGAGCGTCGAGGTTAGGGGGAAAATGACGAAGTTTGCGACATGTCGAAAACTTTTTTCTTTTGCGAAAAATAAAGCGTCAAATTAAAATTCGTCAAAATATGATGACTTACCATATATATAGAATGTATATGTATATATATATATATATGTATATACATTGCTCACCATCCACTTACTCGATGTAGTGATGCTCACGGGCATTTGCCCTTTCCTCTCCTCGTTCCTTCCTCTTTTGTCTTTCTTTACTTCATTCTTTCTTCATCCTTCTGCCTGCAGGTGACTTTACAATTCTACTTTTGTCTGTCTTCCCTTCACTCTCTCCTATTCCTTCTGCCTATGAGTGACTCTACACTGAGTGAGAAGCTAAATAGATTCCTGTACACTGGGAAACCATTTACTATGCAGGGTGGTAACCATATAACCAAATTATGGCGCCTGATGGTTTAGTGGGTGATTTCAGGCACTCCAATTGGATTGAGCTGGTGAAGGTTTATGGCCAGGGGGTTATTGGGGTTTATTGCTTATGTAATGCCACTTAGGGGTGAGTGAGGCTGGTCACTGTCATCTTATATGTTAGGACCAACTGGCCTAGCCCTGGGCTCCTACACTCATCATGGGGCAAAGTAGGATTGGATGATGGATGAATGGATGGATATACAGTAGTCTTTCATTTATGTGAATGCTCAGTATCCGGGCGTGTTCATTATCTGGATGCTGGACCTTGTCCCTATTAAACCATTTTCCAAATTTACTTGCTGTTATCTGGATGTAAAAATCCCCGAGACCTTCGGCCAGCCAGCCTACATGTTCACACTCGGTTTCATGGTCGCTGGGCTCGATCCATGAGTGAGAAGTACTGAAGTCTGTAACCCTTAACCAGAACTAAAACGTCTGTCCGCCCCTGTACTGAGTGGTCAAAGCCGCACACTCATACGATCACTCCCAACAAATCTTCAGGACCTGAGTTATACGACTGTAATCTGCAAGCGGTGTCAAAATGTCCGTACGCATCCCCACCAAATGTCCAATATTGCCCAGCCAGCAGGCTAAGTCTTTCTCAACCGCCACCACCATCAAACACAGACCACAAGCCATGAGTACATGTTTGGCGATAATGGTCATCCGCCTTTCTACCGAACATTGAAAGTCCCCTGGTCACGGTGAGTTATGTTTCCGCATGGCCACTGGGCGTCTACTAGACCTCAAGACATGTTTCCACATGGCCACTGGGCGTCTACTAGACCTCAAGACACGAGTAAATGTACAGTAAAAGCACCTGTCCGCTTGTTGACAGAATGGGGAGAATCCTGCCCACAGCCTTGCTTCTCCCTCCTTCCTGTCCCTCCCCCATACCCTCCCGGCTCCCTTCGCACTCCCTCAGTCCCTACCCTCCTCCATGGTGATAACACTCGTGAGTTTTCATAGTTTTTTGCAATTTAGTTGTGTATTTCTGTACTTTTAATTATCAGTTTTGTGTTTTTATTAGCTTATAGTATAAACACCAATGAAGATGATGATATACCATTTTTTATACCAATACAGTACAGTAATCTCTCTACTATCCGGACGACCACTATCCGGTGACCTCACTATTCAGACATCGTAGGTTGATGGCCGAAACCCAAAATGGCCAAAAATTCCAAAAAATCCGGATTTTTTTTTTTTGACCACGTCAATTTGAATTTCCCGCGCGTCCCGACCAGGTGTGTTTTCGCGCCACCTGCCTCTGTCTGGTCTCATTTCCCGCTCAGCTGCCGGTTCGTGAACGCCCTCGTCATGGCTCCTCAAGTGCTTTTTTTGTGGTGATTCCCTACCTCCTGCAGGGTTTGCTGCTGCTCTGCACCTTCTTCATCATGTGTGTGATGATGGCCCCGCCACCTGAGAAGAGGAAGAGAGTGGTGTTGACTCTGGAGAAGAAGCGGGAGATATTGGAGAAGGTGGACACTGGGTGGCTGACATCACGGATCCTACGTGAATTCAGCCTCCCTTGCCCTACTTTGTTTGATATCAAGAGGTCCCTAGACAAACTACACCAGTACATGGCTGACTTTGCTTCAAAAACTAGACAAAACGTTGAGAGGAAGATGATATTTACTCCTAAGTATGCAGACATTGACCGTTCCACGCTCATCTGGTATCGACAGCAACGTGCTGCTGGTGTGTTGGTACGTGGAATGGAGCTGAAAGCTGCTGCTGAGAAGTTCGCAGTGCTTCACGACACCCCAGACTTCAAGGCATCTGAAGTTTGGCTCTTCCCGTTCAAATTACGACACAGACTTACCAATCGTAAGGCCCATGGGTCATTTGAGAGGAGCATGTGGAGTCACATGGAGAGACAGACTAACAAATGAGGAAGTGGAGGAGCGTTGTGGTGTGGTTGGGGACGTGATGGGAAGCGTTAGGAGAAACACGTTAAGGTGGTTTGGGCATGTGGAGAGGATGGAGAGTGAAAGATTGACGAGGAGAGTGTAGGTGAGTGAGGTGGAGGGGGCGAGAGGGAGGGGGAGGCCGAGGACGAGATGGAGGGATGGAGTGGAGAGGTATATGAGAGAGGGGGATGTGAGTTGGGAGCGTGGTAGTGAAATGGCAGGGGACAGAGTGACATGGAGGCGATTTGTTTGTGGCCACCCCGTTCGGGATTGAGGCGTCTGGCAATAGATAGATAGATAGAAGGCCCATGGTGAAGCTCTGGACGCCAATGACGAGGGAATAGAAGAGTTTCGGCAGAAGGTGAAGGGCTTGATTGACAGGGAGGGCCTCACTCTCGGTCGAGTCTACAACGCTGACGAAACTGGCCTATTCTATCGTTCAGTGCCCATAAACACTCTCGCTGAGGGGATGGAGAAGCGTATACCTGGCCGCAAGCTCTCCAAGCAACGGGTGTCTGCTTTGTGCTGTGCCAGTGCTAACGGCATGCACCGGCTCAAGCCTGTTATTGTTGGACGTCCAAAGCAGCCTTGGTGCCTTCGTGGGTTGGATGTCCTTCCTGTCGTGTGGTATCATTCTCTGAAGGCTTGGTTCATAACCAAGATCTTTAGAGATTGGTTTCACCAACACTTTGTCAAGGTCATTCATTATCAGACGGAGACACTGAAAATCCCACGCAACCAGGTAAAGGCCCTCCTGATTCTAGACAATGCACCTGCGCATTCATCTGAGGAGTTGGTGGCTGAAAATGGCTGCATTAGGTGTCTGTTTTTGCCACCTAATTCGACTGCTCTCATCCAACCAATGGACCAGGGAGTGATTGTGGCAACGAAGAGGCTCTACCGACGGAGGTTTTTGGACGAGGTGATGGTTGTCTACGAGGACGAGCACAGGGAGGGATGAGACACCGCTACAACCTCAAGTCTGCTATATACACCTGGGCCTGTGCATGGAAGGAAGTCTCTGTCAAGACTCTAGAAAATGGTTGGTCTCGTCTGCTTCATGGAAGTGACGTGGTGCACGATTTCCTAGGTTTTGAGGTGGACGACTTCCATGCAAGGCTTCGTGTGGGTGGAGACAATGTGGATGTCGATGAAGTGTGTGAGTGGTTGGATGACAACGAGGGCGATCCTGGGTATCAGGTCATGTCTGATATCGAGATCGCATCTTCTGTTGCCAGTACGAGTACCCAGCAGGAAGATTCCGACGAGGACAGCGACGATGATGCGAACTCCTCACGGCTCGTCACTACTCCAGCCATCCCCAAACTGAGCGCACTCCGGGAACATGTGGAGTTCGTCCCTGACTACCTAGTACCTAGAACACCCGGACTGCGACAGGGAAATGGGACCCTTGGGACTTGTGGGGGAAGTGCTAGCTTTCAGGCAGCACATCATTAATTGTCGGAATCGTCGTTGCTTGCGTCAGTCAACCATTGACAGTTTTTTCAGGCCCGTCATCCCCGCCATGCTCAGCCCTCTACACCATTGCCTCACCAAGACAGCCCTTCTAGCTCCGAGCCACAGCCCAGCACATCGGCCACGGCGGAGTCACCACTGGATGCGAGTTTGCGGCTGTCTTCAGAGTCCTCTGCAGTGGGTAGTGTATCACCACGTCCCACCAAGGAGCCCCTAGGCCGCCTCCGTCAGCTCCTTTCGGACTCTGACAGCGACTAATCCTCCAGGAATCATCACTAGACCACATGGGAATTTACAGTTATGTGAAGTGATGTACAGTGCACTGAAGTGATGCGATGCAAGATTCTGTTGTTTTGGGAAGGGAAACGTTGTGGGAAGTGTTGGTGGGTGTAAAATGAAGAGGAAATGCCAGGGATTCTATGAATTCCTGCAGGTGCCTCAGGTGCACCTTCATACTGTCAAAGTCTGGGAGCACGGAGCAGGTTATACATCAGGACGGCGGCATCATTCTTGTAAGTACCCTAACTTCATCAGAATTCCTTGTTTTGTTGTTCCCATATCATTAATCTCATGCATAGACTGTGAGAAAGATGATTTCCATAATGATTTTCATGTCTAACCTGTTTTCAGCATGCTTTAAAGTGGTAAAAAATTCCTATAAATGTAAATCACAATTTCCTGCTTTCAATTTATTTTTTCATGCATGGTTACCACTAGTATTAAAGTGCACAAGCTGTGAAAAAGGTGAATGCCATTGATTTTCATGTCCGGTACCTAAACTAAGCTGCCAACTCAGTGAACAGCTGTGCCTAAATTACCTCAAATTCATCCTTTTTGGGTTAAATTTAAATGAATTCATGCTTTGTGTTCATTATTTTAGTGCACCAGCTGTGAAGAAGGTGAATGCCATTGATTTTCATGTCTGGTACCTAATCTAAGCTGCCAACTCAATGAACAGCTGTGCATAACTTACCTCAAATTCATCCTTTTTGGGTTAAATTTGAATTCATGCTTGTGTTCATTATTTTAGTGCACCAGCTGTGAAAAAGGTGAATGCCATTGATTTTCATGTCCGGTACATAAGCTAAGCAGCCAACTCAGTGAACAGCTGTGCCTAACTTACCTCAAATTCATCCTTTTTGGGTTAAAATTAAATGAATTCATGCTTTGTGTTCATTATTTTAGTGCACCAGCTGTTTAAAAGGTGAATGCCAATGATTTTCATGTCCGGTACCTAAACTAAGCAGCCAACTCAGTGAACAGCTGTGCCTAACTTACCTCAAATTCATCCTTTTTGGGTTAAA
>JAGKTI010010272.1:5356-28872 GCA_018397915.1 Birgus latro
AATACGTAGGAGAGAGAGAGAGAGAGAGAGAGAGAGAGAGAGATGAATTCTTACCTTTTAAGTACGATGACACCCGTTCTATTTGGCCTCGATGCCCCCAGACGATGTTTTTCAGTTCGGTAAGGTCTCTGATAGTGAGAGAGAGTTCTGAAAATTGTTTCTAACGCATCACGGCACAGGTCTCCTCAATGCTGCATAAAATCAGTTGGCGGTAGCAAGAACTTATAAAAGACGACATTGTATTACATTTTACTTCGCGTAACTGAACTTGCCACTAGGTCGGAGCGAAGGAGGGAGACAGAGCATTAGATGACGTGGACCTGAATCAGGTGAAGGAATGAGTGTCGGGACAACACAGCAGGGACGGGCAGCATTTTACTGGTAGGGGGACAACCACAAGCAAATTTCTAAAGTTTCTAACAGAGTGTGGAACCGTTCCATATCATCCAAACTCCACTGCTACGGCCTATCATTTTTTGTTTCACTGATTTCCTCATATCTCATAAATAAAAAGATAAAAGTAGATGATGCACTCGATAATCCACTTTCCACTCGATTGATGCTGGTGTGCCACAAGGATCAGTCCTGGCTCCAACCCTATTCCTAATGCATATTAATGATCTCTTGTCTATCGCCCATAATCCCATTCTCTCATATACAGATGGCTCAATGCTTCACAGTTCCTTCACTCTTTAAACACCCATTCACAAAGTTACTAACACCCAGCTCAGTAGGCTACAGTTATTTCCATAAATCAAGACTATATAAGACCCCTGAGTGAGGACAAAATATCATTGTCTCTGTAATGCTAGGAAAACCATATATATCTAATTTAGTAATGGACAGGTATTGTCCGATTCTTAGATTACCTTTCGCTGAACAATATCTTCAGTTGGACCTCTCATATTAGATCACTTGCTAAAACCGCTTCAAAGAAATTTGAATTGTTGTATAGGGTCCGCAATTTCTTCACTGACGAGCAGTTAGCTATAATTTTCGAGTCATGTGCACTCCCAGCTCGAATGTTGCTCACCATTGTGGAATGGATGTCGAGAGGTTGCACTAAAACAACTGGACAAACTTCAAAATAAATCTATAAGAATAATTAATAACCCAGCAGTCACAGATAAGCTACCTCACCGACAAGTACGAAGGAATGTTGCCTCCCTTGCATTAATTTACAGATACCTTTATGGCAAATGTTCAGAAGTTGCATCTATTATCCCACCTCTCCACGCTTGCCCCAACACTGACAGCGCTCATGACTGGATTGTCACACTGGGAAGTTGCAAAAATTCCACCTATCAGAATTCTTTCATTCCCGGAACTTCTCTTTGGAACTCATTTCCCAGGAATAGTTTTTCCTAACCTTTAGCAGTTCATGTCCAACTGTTACAGGTAATTAAGGAATGAAGGACACCTGCAATCCGGTGTACTGATGACATTTTTATTTTTATTTATTTTTCCTTTCTTGTTCAGCTACTGAAGAAACAAATACCGTAGCAAACAGCACTCAGCATTCACCCAAGCTAAGATACCCAACCATCAATTAACAAGGAAATGGCAAAACCTGAATATTTCCTTTATCGACCCTGGTGTGGTCAATAGGTAAAAATCTAAATATTTTTCTCCATCGATTCCTTTTTAGCTGAGGGAAGGGGTAGGGCCTGAGCAGAAACTGTGGGTGACGAGCGTACAATCAGGACAAATGCCAACAAACTGGGATAGAGATCTTACCCAAACGTTTTGGTACTCGGCCTAATTGAACTTCAAGAGGAAAAATCAGCTTCATGGCTATCGGGTGCATGAGGGTCAGTAAAGCAGTCAGCTTTTACAACACCCCAGTCTTTTCTTGGAACACGACACGTAACAGTCGACGTCAATTTTCTAGCCCGTGACTTGTATTACTAGGCTAACAGGGGCAAGGTGGAAACAAACTGTACCCAATAAATCTGTGAGGCACCTAAATCGAACTCAGGATTTCCGAGTTGCAAGTTAAATGTGCTAACCAGTACACCACCACCACCCTTGACTCCATTATATATATAACAGATATGTATAGAGAAACAACTACATAGTCAGGTTTATTCGTACCCCTCACTTTATTAAACTGACCCTTTCATTTTTCATTATCCAGTTTTGTGCTATATTAATCCCCATCAGTTTTTCCCCTCTCCCTTTGACTCTCTGATACAAAAGTTTTTAGTTGCTTTACATAACACGGTAAAATGGAATATGAATGTAGCCCTAAATCAAGGTCACTGTTATTCTCATTCTGAATGTGCTTACTGGTTTCTTTCATTTTTTTATCTTTGCTTCATTGTAATGTGTGTGTAGGCGTCAATCGGTATTTTTACGCTAATATTTCTCAGTCACTGTTTTTCCTTCCAGATTAGCTAATTATGTTTTTGCTCACAAGCTTCAAGCACTTTTTTCCGCATTATCACACTGTTGTTCTTTTTTTGCTGCCACTTTTGCATCATCTTTTACATTTTTTTTGTGCCATTTGCCTTCATTGTTACCCATGCCATTTGTTTTCTTTTATTAGCTTTGAAAATGTATTTTTTTTTCTCGAACATTTCATTCTCTTTAATTCCAGTATGAAAATTCAGATTAGAAGAGGCCAGGGGCATGTCAAGGTCGGTACGGTCAGGTCAGGGTGGCAAGGCAGGTCAGGATGAGGGTTAGAGAGAAGGTAGGTCTATGTCAGGTTGAGGGTGAGACGAAAGGCAGGTCTAGATCAGAGAGGAGGCTGGACAAGGTCAGGTCAAGTCAGAGTCAGGCAAAAATCAACTTAAGGACAGATCAGGGTAAGGGAAGCAACCCAGATCATGGGGTAAACAGGTCATGATGAGAAAGGTCAGGTCACGGTCAAATGGAACGCAGGTCAGAAAGGGATGGGACAGAAGAGGGGAAAGGTAGGTCATGGCGTGATCGGGTGAGATTGAATGTCTGTCCAGCTGTCATTACAATCTGATGTGTGTGGGAGGAGGAAAGGAAGACGGAAAGAAGTAGGGGGAGGAGAGATATATAGGGTCACAAAAAGGAAGTGGAAATAAATGAAGAATGTGGAAGGGAGAGAGAGAGAGGGAGAGAGAAACTCTACCTACAGATACCTCCTGTCAGGGATCTGCACCCCGAGAGTCAGTCCTCCCTTGGAGAATTGACACAGGATGTCTAAGTCTCCCCTGGACAGCCACCCTCCCAAGAGGATCTACTCCCCTGTAATGAAGAGCTAGTCCTCCAAAAGCATTACAGTGCATACATGTTCCGACATTTATATTAACCTTGACCGAACAAATAATGGTTGAAGTTACATGTACTCTATCAACACATTCACCCATTCACTACCTCACCTAACCGCTTATCCAATTACCCACCAATCTACCCATCCACTCACCTACCACCCTACCCATCTACCTACCAAACAACCATCCCACCCACCAAGCCACCCACCCACCAACCTATCTACCAGCCTACCCTCTTACCACTCACCCACCTACCACTCCACTCATCCACCCACCTACCAAAGCACCCAATAACTAACAATCACCCATCCACCCAGTGCAATGTCTCACCAGCAGCAGAGTGGCTCATCAAGTTCCCACCGACACGCGAAGAAAGGAATAGCTTCTTTTATAACATGGATATGGTACACTCTAGCAGGAGTTAATCCAACGAGAATACGGCCGCACCGGTGGTGAGGAAAGACTTGTTGATACTCTTGTTGTTGGCACCAGTAATTTGAGTATTAGTGTTGATACTGATGTTGATACTGGTGTTGTTGCTACTGTTTCTGTTTCTGGTGTTGCTGTTACTGTTTCCGCATCTGGTATTGTGCTACTTGTTTTGTTTGTTGTAGGGCTGCTGCCGCCGGCATTGTTACTGCTGGTGTTTCTGCCTCTGGTGGTGTTTTTGCCATTGTTAGCTTTATTTTGGTCTTGTTGCCACTGCTACTGTTGGAACTGGTATATATTTTTGCTCGGGTGTTGTTGCTTCCGGTGTTGTAACCGCTGGTGCTGTTGGTACTGAAAGGATTGCTATGCTGTTTTTGGTACTGATGCTGTCATTGCTAGTGATGTTGGTGTTGGTGGTGCTGTTGGTGCTGAAGTTATTGCTGCTGGTGTTATCGTTGCAGATGTTTTGCTGCTAGTGTTGTTGCTGGTGTTTCTGGTACTGAATTTGTTGCTACTCGTGCTGTTAGCATTAGTGCTGTCATTGCTGGTGTTGTGTTGGTATTGTCGATGCTGGCATTTTTGGTACTGAAGTTATTGATACTGATGTTGTTGGTACTGAAGATGTTGGTATTAGTGTTGATGCTGGTGGTGTCGTTAGTTCTGACGTTACTGCTACTGGTGTTGTTGATACTGGTGCTGCCGCTGCTGATGTTGTTTTTGCTGTTGTTGGTACTAAAGTTATTGATATTATGTTACTGCTGTTGGTATCCTGGTGGTGCTGGTACTGAAGGTATTGCTGCTGGTGTTGTTGGTACTGATGTTGTTGCTGCTGGTGTTGTTGGTACTGGAGTTTGCTGCTTTATTGGTACGGCGAGCACCTAGATCTACTGTGGCGGGTCACTCTGTCGCTGTTCGTGCCGCTGTCGTTGGTCCTAGGGCTGTCATTGCTGGTGTTGTGTTGGTATTGTCGATGCTGGCATTTTTGGTACTGAAGTTATTGATATTGAAGTTGTTGGTACTGAAGATGTTGGTATTAGTGTTGTTGCTGGTGGTGTCGTTAGTTCTGACGTTACTGCTACTTGTGTTGTTGATACTGGTGCTGTCGCTGCTGGTGTTGTTTTTGCTGTTGTTGGTACTAAAGTTATTGATATTATGTTACTGCTGTTGGTGTTCCTGGTGGTGCTGGTACTGAAGGTATTGCTGCTGGTGTTGTTGGTACTGATGTTGTTGCTGCTGGTGTTGTTGGTACTGGAGTTTGTTGCTGTTTTTGTTGGTTGTGGGGTTGTTGGCACTGTTGTTGTTGGTAGTGAAGTTGTTGCTGCTGGTGTTGTTGGTACTGGGGTTGTTGCTGCTGGTGTTGTTGGTACTGGAGTTTGCTGCTGTTTTTGTTGGTAGCGGGGTTGTTGGCACTGTTGTTGTTGGTAGTGAAGTTGTTGCTGCTGGTGTTGTTGGTACTGGGGTTGTTGCTGCTGGTGTTGTTGGTACTGGGGTTGTTGCTGCTGGTGTTGTTGGTACTGGGGCTGTTGCTGCTGGTGTTGTAGGTACTGGGGTTGTTGCTGCTGGTGTTGTTGGTACTGGGGTTGTTGCTGCTGGTGTTGTTGGTACTGGGGTTGTTGCTGCTGGTGTTGTTGGTACTGGAGTTTGCTGCTGTTTTTGTTGGTAGCGGGGTTGTTGGCACTGTTGTTGTTGGTAGTGAAGTTGTTGCTGCTGGTGTTGTTGGTACTGGGGTTGTTGCTGCTGGTGTTGTTGGTACTGGGGCTGTTGCTGCTGGTGTTGTAGGTACTGGGGTTGTTGCTGCTGGTGTTGTTGGTACTGGGGTTGTTGCTGCTGGTGTTGTTGGTACTGGAGTTGTTGCTGCTGGTGTTGTTGGTACTGGGGTTGTTGCTACTGGTGTAGTAGTAGTAGTAGTTGTTCCCTAGGCAGTCTGGCCGAACAGACCAGAGTCCCTAACGAAGACCATGGCAGAGACCGGGCTTTCCCACAGAGCTCTCAAGGACTGTATGTTGTGTTGTTAGCGTACGTGATTGTGTGCAATGCAGTCTTAAAATAATGTGCTTAACTGTATGGGGTGCTGTGTTACATCCTGGGCAGGCGTCAACGACGGAGTCATCCAGCCTCTTCTGATAACTTAAGAGGGCTGGATGATGCCCACATCTCAGCCAGGCCAGGTGGACCCTGTCCTCACAAGGGAGATAGGATTCAGAAGGATGGATATCAGGAGCCCGTGGATGCAGCTGTGTGTTGTCTTTAAGTGACTGAATGGAACGGCGAGTGATTTGAATATGTATTTGCTTCTGAAAGCTGGTCTGAGGCGGGCAGGGAGGAAGAGATGACAGTATTTGTGTATGATATCGTGTGCTGGGTGTTGTTTTGAAGTTCCTTGGTGTGTGTGTGGATGTGCTGCCATTTAGTGTAGTGGATGTTGTGGGTTTGTGGAGGCTGCAGCGAGAATCTGGGTGCCTCTCATGTCTAGATGATCCTTGACTTTGAGGACTTTGGTTTCTTGGTGTAGGTGGTCTGTAGGTGTAGTAGCTATGCAGCCTGTGATTATTTTTAGGGCCTTGTTTTCTATGGTCTGAAGAGTGTTATAGTGTGTTTTAGTGAGGTTAGGAGCCCAAGCAGGGCTTGCATAATTCATCACTGAACGTATATATTGTTTGTATACTGTGGTGGTGGTTTCTTTGTTGTGTCCAAATGTTGTATGGGCAAGTGACCTCAAGGCATTGAGTCTAGGTGTTAATTTATTTTTGATGTTTGTGATGTATTGTTTAAATGACATTGATGTATTGTATGTTACACCAAGGATTTTTTTTGTGTGTGTGTGTGGTAGGAGAGTGTTGTTTATGGTGAGGTGTGGGATGTGACTGTGTTCTGCTGTCCAGTTTGTGAGAAGGGTCACTGTAGATTTGGCTGGGGTTATTTTGATCCTGTTTGTAGTGAACCATTCGTGAAGTGTGTTGAGGTAAGGTTGTAGGATGTGTGCGGCTGTGTTTACGTTTTGGTGTGTACATGTAAGTGTTATGTCGTCTGCATAGGAAGCTATGTGTATCTGTGGCGTATTGGGTGTGGGGGTGTCATGCATGTATGGGTTAAAGAGTGTAGGGGACAAAACAGATCCTTGGGGGACGCCATTTGTGAAGTTTCTGATGTTCAAAGACTGACCGGCAAAAGTTACATGTGCATATCTGCCTGCTAAGTAGTTTGCCAGCCATTTTTTGTGTTATTGTGCATGTTTGTGTTGAATATTTTGTTTGTGAGGTTGTGGCGTGGGATGGAATCAAAAGTTTTACTAATATCTAGTGTGACAAGGAGTGTTCTGTGTGGTGGCCTAGCTGAATTCATGCCATCAAAAACTCTCTGTGTAAGGTCTGTAAGAAGAGTGTTTGTGGAGTGTAGCGGCCTAAAACCATGTTGTGATGGGGCTAGGGGGGTGTGAGGTGTTACTAGTTTCAGTGACTTTGGAGGGGGTGCAGAGTGTGATGGGGCGGTGTGAGGAAGGTAAAGTTGGGTCTTTGTTGGGTTTGGGGATAGTGATGATAATGCCATGCTTCCAGGTGTTGGGTATTATGTTGTGTGAATAGCTGTAGTTTGATATGTTGGTGAGTGCTTGTATGCCTTGTGGTCCAAGGTGTTTAAGATGTATGTTGCTTATGTTGTCTGGTCCACAGGCAGATGAGTGCTTCAGGTTGTTGATGATGTCCTTCGTCTGGTTGTAAGTGAAAGGTGCGAAGTCTGGGTCTGTGGGAAACTGTCTCTTACGTCGAATGATACATCGGTCGTCACATTGGGAGTTTAGATGGCTGACATGTGAATAGTGATTGATGAGAGTGTTTGCTTGTTGTTTGTTTGAAGGTATGGTGTCTGTTGTTGTGATGCCAGAGTGTGATTGTGTAGTGTTGCTACTGGAGAGTGTGATGCTGTTTAGTGTTTTGTAGAGTTTGCTGGTGTTTGTTTTGTGATCAAGTGTTTGGAGATAATTATTGCAATTTAGTGTTTGCTGTTTTGATATTTTATTGTTTATTTGAGTGTTGAGTTCTTTTATGTGTTGTACGATGTCATGTGTATGGGGTGTTCAGAAGCGTCGCAGTGGGTCCTGTTGTCTGATGAGGCCTTGAATTTCTGGTGTGAAGTTGGGGTCGTGTCTTTTTCTGTTGCCTCTAGGGATGTGTCTTTTGTCTGAGTTTTGTATAATTATATTGAATGTATGCACAGCAGTGTTGATGTTTGTGATGGATGTACCGTTTAATGTTTCAATGTGTTGTTCTGTTTCAGCTGTGAAGGCCTCCCAGTTGGCTCTCTTATAATTAGTGTATGTGTGTCTGTGGCAAGCTGGGGTGATTCAGGTTTTGGTAGTGATGATGATCGGGAGGTGGTCAGAGCCAAGGGTTCTGACCACTCTCCAGGATGGTGTGGGTGAGAGGTTTGGGGAGCAGAAGGTGATGTCCGGGGATGATGGGAGGAAGAGGGCTTGGTGTGGGATATGGGTATGCTGATTGGGATTACTGAGTATGAAAAGATGATGCTACTGGTGTTGTTGCTGCTGGTGTTGTTGGTACTGGGGTTGTTGCTGCTGGTGTTGTTGGTACTGGGGTTGTTGTTACTGGTGCTGTTGGTATTGGGGTTGATGTTACTGGGGTTTTTGATGCTGCTGCTGTTGGTACTGGGGTTGTTGCTGTTGGTGTTGTTAATACTGGAATCGATGCTGATTGTGTCGTTGCTATTGATGTTATTGCTAGTGACCATTAGATGAAATTTCTCCAACTTGAATGCCGATCTGCATCAACAAAATAGCACTAAAATATGATGCTAGTCACGAAGAGGTGTCACTGAAGCAATGTAGAAATGAACTATTGTTATACTATCATTGAGCTGCGGGAAACGTGTTGTTGTAAATCGTGTTGTAAGTAGTGGTGCAAAAAATGTTATTATAAGTGGTGTTTAAGCTAGGTGCAAAAAGTGTTATTGTAAGTGGTGTTTAAGCTAGTAGTGCTGCAAGTAGTAGTGCAAAAATTGTTATTGTAAATGGCGCCTAGGCTAGTAGTGTTGTTGGAAGCAGTGGTATACGGTGTTAGTTTAAGTCGTGTTAATACTCGTAATGCTATTGGAAGCAGGTATACAAAGTGTTATTGGAAGTGGTGTATTGCTGGTAGTGTTATTGCAAGTACTGGTGCAGAAAGTGTTGGTGAAAATGGCGTTATCTAGGAGATTTCAGTGTTCACCACCACCTTTGGCTCTCCTCTCCTTTCACTGATCCACCTGGTGAACAAGCCTACATCTTTTCTATCCTTAAAGCCGTAGAGCAACTTGTACAGCACCCTACCCGTATCCCCGACAGCCTTGGAAAGAGCTCCAACATACATGTCCTCTTCCTTACACCTAATCCTTCTGCTTTCACTGTTAAGATTTCCTCCCCGCTTGGCTCCTCCGATCACAGCCTAATTACCTCGACCTGTCCTATCGCTCTGGTGCGGCCTGTGGACCCTCCAAAGAAACGTCGTCTGTGGCTCTTTGGAGCTGCGGATTGGGAGGCCATCAGACAGTACTTCTTTGATTTTCCCTTGAATGATTATTGCTTCCATGGTCGGGAGCCATCTGTGTGTGCTTTGAGCATTACGGTAGTTATTCTCTTGGGCATGGAAGCATAAATTCCATTCTCATACCCTTTGACTAATACAAGAAAGCCTTAGTTTAATCACGCTTGTCCTAATGCTGTCCGCAACAAGGAGAGGGCCTATAAAAGGTACCAGAGCCAGCACACCCCTGAAACTCATCTTGTTTATGTTTCTGCCAGGGATTGTGCTAAGTCTGTTCTTCGCTCTGCTAAAAATAATTTCATCTGTACTACATGCTCTCAACTCTCCAACTCGAATTCTTCCCGCTCCTTCTGGCACCTTGCCAAAAACCTTTCTAACAACTTTACCTCATCATCCTTTCCTCCACTTTTCTACCCTGATGGCTCTGTAGCTATTTCTTCTACTGATAAAGCAGATCTCTTCGCTCAGACTTTCTCCTCCAATTCCGCCTTAGACGATTCCAGTGCTGTTCCTCCATCACTTCCCCCATTTGACTTCTTCATGGCTGACATTAAAATTTCTTCAGCTGATGTATTTTCTGCCATCACTGACCTAAATACTAATAAGGCATATGGGCCTGATGGAGTCCCTCCTGTTGTCCTCAAAAACTGTGCTTCTGTGCTTACACCCTGCCTAGGTAAACTTTTTTGCCTTTGTCTTTCAATTTGTTCCTTTCCATCTTGCTGGAAGTTTGCTCTCATTCAGCCAGTCACAAAGACGGGTGACCATTCCCAACCCTCTAACTATCGTCCAATTGCTTTAACATCCTGTGTCTCAAAAGTTTTTGAGTCAATTCTTAACAGAAAAATTTTAAAGCATCTTTCCCATCACAACCTTCTTTCTGATCGTCAGTATGGGTTCCGTCAGGGACTCTCCACTGGCGATCGTCTCAGCTACCTTTTAGACTCCTGGTCATCCTCCTTTCGGGACTTTGGTGAATGCTTTGCCATTGCACTTGACATCTCAAAGGCTTTCGATCGAGTCTGGCATAAATCTTTAATATCCAAACTGCCCTCTTACTATTTCTATCCTTGTATCTGCTCCTTCATCTATAGCTTCCTTTCTGGTCGTTCTATAGTTACTGTTGTAGACGGCCATCGTTCTTCTCCTAGATCTATCAACAATGGTGTTCCTCAGGGTTCTGTCCTATCTCCATTTCTCTTCCTTTTATTCATCAATGACTTCTAAGCTGTACATCTAACCCTATCCACTCATATGTTGATGATTCCGCCCTTCACCTTTCCATTCGGTTCTCGCAACGTCCATCTCAACAGTGCTTCAACAAACAAGGGATGAAGCTATGGCACACCTAATGTCTAACATGGCTCGTATCTCTGATTGGGGTAAAATTAATCTGGTTGTTTTTAATGCATCAAAAACTCAATTTTTTACACCTATCAACCCGACACAATCCCACATGAGTACCCACTAATGTTTAATAATATTCAGTTCAATCTTGCATCATCCTTGAACATGCATGGGGTTACATTCACTCGGGACTTATCTTGGAAAGATCATATTACATCTCTTGTAAAATCTGCTTCCAAGAGATTAGGTGTGCTAAGCCGATTCCGTACCTTCTTTATCCCTGCACAGTTGTTGACTTTATACACGAGTTTTACTCGCCGCTGCGTAGAGTACAACTCTCATGTGTGGGGAGCCTCCCCACATACAGCTCTTCTCAATAGGGTGGAGTCAAAGACTTTTCGTCTCATTTTCCTCCTCTTACTGGCTCCCTTCAACTTCTGTCTCTTCGCCGCACTGTTGCATGTTTATCTCTTTTCTATCGCTACTTCAATGGTCACTGCTCCTCTGAACTGCCTGTTTGCATCCCTCCACCTCTATGACGGGTGCAGCTCCCGTCTGATAAACTCTCATCCCTTTTCTGTCCAACTCTCCAATGCAAGGGTTAACCGTTACTCCCAGTCCTTCATTTATGCAACAGGTCAACTCTGAAACGGTCTCCCTCTGTATTTCCTACTTTCTATGATCTCCAGTCTTTCAAACACAGTGTGTCCAGGCATCTCGAAATGAACGCATCTTGAATTTGGCTCTCTTTTGTATTGTTTTTGTTGTTTTCTTGGAAGGAACGGTTTGCTTGCTCCTAGCCTTTGGTTCTTCCTTTCTTGCATAAAAAAAAAAAAATACTGGTGTAGAAGTGTTAGTGAAAGTGGTGTTATTGCTAATAGTATTGTAACTGTTGGTGTAGAAAGTGTTAGTGAAATTGGTGTTATTGCAAGAAGATTTGTAAGTACTGGTATAGAAAGTGTTGGTGAATATGGTATTATTGCTAATAGTACTGTAAGTACTGGTGTTGAAGGTGTTAGTGGAAGTGGTGTTATTGCTAATAGTATTGTAAGTACTGATGTTGAAGGTGTCATTGAAAATGGTGTTAGTGCTATTAGTATTGTAAGTAGTGGTGTAGAAAGTTTTATAGTAAGTACTCATACTACTATTGCTAGTAGTATTGTTTTAATTATTGGTAGAAAGTATTATTGTAAGTGATGTTATTGCTGGTAGTATGATTGAAAGTAGTGCTGCGGAGAGTGTTATTGTAGGCAGTGTTATTGCTAGGTGTGTTGTAAGTAGCGGTAGAAAGTGTTACTGAAAGAAGTGGCATTGTCAGTTGTGTTCCTGTAAGTAATGTCAGCAAACAGTGCTATCGTGAGTGGTGTTATTGCTAGTAATGATGTTGCTAGGTGACGGTACGACCAAGGGACATGTTTATCACTTCAGGGATGACGTCACCCTGCGTCACACACGGAAGAAAAATACCGCCGCCGCACAATTTCCTGTGGGAAGAAAAAGTTGTTATATTCAAACCCATCCGTGACGTTTTCCACTCTCCTGTTTTTCTCAGTTTGTTATCTATTCCCACTCCAAGCCGCTTTCCCTCACGTGTTCCTGTCCAATACTTCTTCCACACTTTTGTTTTCTCTCTTTCATCCATTGCCATTCCAATCCTGCCTGTCTCCTGTGATTCTCCACATTTGTTATATACCTCCCAAATAATGCCCTTTTCCAACTTTGTTGCTTCCACATAGATTATCGTCTATTGCACTCTAAGCTTCCCTCCTTCATGTATTCTTCCATTTATCCATTATTAACCATTTCTCCGAATAATGATGTTCTCTATCTTCCTGTTTTCCCTCCTCACCGGCTTTCTTTCGTGTGCCCTTTCACTTTCTAATTTTCCTCCATAATAGAGCACTTGCATCGTCCATTTTTTCATTGTTTATCTGTCTGTCTATCCAGTGTGCCCTCAAATGCTTCCTTCGTCAGGTGTTCCTCCGTATTCCTTATACTTCTCCTTAATAATGACCTCTTCCACCATCTTGTTTCACCAGTTATCCATTGCCATTCCATCACTCACTTATATGCGTCCATTTATTGCATTTCCTCATATTTGCGAAAATCTTTCTTCCATTCCTTTGTTGTCCGTGTGCCTATCTTTCTATTGCCAATTAAAGCCACCCTCTCTCTTGTACCTAAATAACATCCTTCCAGCAATCGACTTCCTTTCTTTCAGAGCCAGTCTCACTACTACCACTCCATGCCTTCCTCAGACGTATACTCCATGACATATTCCTCTTAATAAATTACTCCAAAATGACTTCCCCGTTGATGCTGTGCGTCTCACTGTTGCCACCGTCACAAATGCTCCGTCGTATACTCCTCCACTTGGCTGGCAGTACATTCCACCTTACTGTCATTATTTCTGCCAATTTCCCTTTTTTTCCCCATCGAGCTATTGCCACTCTAAACCGCCCTTCCTCATGTACTTCTTCCTAATTACATTCTTTCACCTTCTTGTTTTCTTGACACAGACTTACCTTTATTCTATTTTTCTTTTCTTCAGATATTTAATAAGACTACCCACCTTTTTGACTGTGAGGTCAGTGAGAAAAATACGAAAATAGCAGAGAGAAGATGTTTACTGAAGAGAATTTATTAGTTTAGAAAGTAATAGCACATAAGCCCGTCCCTGGCTACATCCCTAGGATTTATTTCTACACTCACGTATTTTCTCCCATGGAACTTTTCAACTCATGGACCCATTTTCTTCTCTGGACTTATTTGCCCCATTGGGCCAAATTTCCCACCATGGACCCATTTTCCCCTTTGGATGTATTTCCTTCATAGACCTGTTTCACCATTGACCTATTTTCTTCCATGATCCCAATGTTTTCCAGGGACTCATTTCTTCCACGGACCTATTTCTCCCATGGATTTTTTTCCTATGGAACTATTTTCTCTCATGGACTTATTTCCTATGGACCTATTTCACCCATAATCTATCTTCCCTTACAGTCTCATCATGGATCTATTTTCCTCATGGACGTCTTCCCCATCGACCTATTTTCACCATAGACCTACTTTTCCTTCGTGGGCTTATTTCCTACATGGACCAATTTTTCTCCATGAACCTATTTCTCACCATGGGATCACAACAGATTTACACATTGACCTATTTTCACAACAGACAGAATTTCTACTTGGACCTATTTTCCCCATTAGATCTATGTTTCCATTTGGACTTATTTCCCTCAAGGACATATCCCTCATGGGCCTATTTTCCATATGGACCTATTCCAACCATGAACCTATTTCCCTAACCCAACCACCTACCCACCCACCCGCCAACCCATAAGCCTACCCACTTTGCCAATGTAGTAAGGTTATCTTCTGCCTTGTTCTCCTTGAAGCCACACTTCACCAGCTCAATCACCCACAAAGCCCAAGCACCCACCTGCAAAGCCCAGTCACCAATTCACGTCACACACTAAGCCCACCCACCCTCGAATTCCATCCACCAGTCGCTCAACCCATCCACCCACAAGATTCCATACCCACACACCCACCGACAAAGCCCACCTGCCTCATCCACCCAATCAGCTCATCCTACCTACCCAACCCATCCTGCCTATCCATGCTCCACCCACCTGCCCTACCAATTCAATCAACCCCTCCCACTCATCCAACCTCTTCTGTTCGCCTACCCCACCCATCCCTTCAACCCACTCCACTCTATCCACCCACTCACACATACACCCACCCAGTCACCCCAGCAGTTTTGCTCACCTCACCCACTCCACCCTCCCCACCTATCCACCCCTAACCACCCACTCAGCCCACTCCACCCACCGATCCACCCATCCCACCCATCTGCATACCAACACACCCATCAAGGTACCGTATTTGGATTACAATCAGGATGGCATTCAGTTTACACACACACACACACACACACAAGCCTAGCTGATTTTATAGCATATATGAATGAATGACACGAGCAGAATACATTCACTTGCATATTCACTTACACTTTCATTTCCACGTACCGTACTCTCGCTTAACATTTCCCCTTCCCTCATTTGTTCTACACTCGTGTCCAATACTCTCAATTAATCAATATGTCTCGTTCCCTTAATTACGAGTTTTCTGTTTTTCCTACTCTTCTCCCTGTACTCTGGTTTCTTTTATCCATCTATTTTGACACGAATGTAATATATTCTAACCCATTATCGCTTACGTGTTCATTTCCAAGCACCCTTACGTCATTACCACGTCTCACATGCTCTTTAATATTCGTTCCCTCTTTGGTAATCGTCCTCACGGTACATTATTTCCTCCGCTCTCTCATTTCCCGCTGTTAGAATCGTTCTCACGGTTATATTATTTCTTCCATTCTCTCATTTCCAGCTGTTGTTCCTTCATATTGTTCCATATCCTTACTTATTAATATCTTCACTCTGAGGGATCTCTCTTAATCTGAATATAATCATCAGGAGGCTGCAAGAATAAAAACAAGTCATCATTCGGAGGAGAACAATGCAGATTATAACTCATCCATGCAACCATGAGGTGTTTCCTACTCTGAATTAAATCATCCACTGGTAATAAGGATGAGAAAAAATATGACATAATGAATCTGGAAGAATTTTGCATTTTCACGTCTTCCTTTATGTTAAGAATTTTGCATTTTCACGTCTTCCTTTATGTTATTTCTCCCTGTTCTTCCTCCCTACTCTTTCTTTCTCTTCCAAATGCTCATCTCTCCTTAGCCTTAGACATGGTTCCACTTCACTCCTTCAGCAGAGTGGCTTTTTGAAGTTACATTTTGACCACCACCATACATTTCAATTCTGTTTAATAAAGGATTGTTTTTGCATGGCTTGTGTTGTTGACTATTTTCATCTGGGATTCACTGAAGCTTGTTGTTACCGGAGAAAAAAAAAAGTTCGGTGAAACTTGGATGATTATCTAATAAGTCTGATGATTTTTCAGGTATCTGAGCTATTCTATATACCACATTTTTTTATTAATAACTAGGATCACAACCGCAATGTGTTGCTGAAAATTACTAGGAATGTTGCGAACGCTGTAGCTCTAAAGTTGTGTAAGTGACAAGAGCTTCATCTAATTAAAATTTTGTAAGCAGTTTTCACTAAAAAGGGTGCGAGAGAGGTGAATAAACAGAAAGGGGGATGTGTTGTTGCGGTAGATGGGGAAGAATGGAGGGGGAAATGGACAGACTGGGATGGATAAGGGAAGAGGAAGAGGTGATGGGGAAAACTGGGGAGAAGATGGGAGGGTGGAAGTGGAAGAGGGGGAGGGGGGATAATCACTGACAAGACACTGTAAAGGGAAGGGGGGGGGGTGGAAGGACGGAGGATAAGTATACTTCCGGAATACGAGAGATGGAATAAATCAGACGGTGAAACAAGGACGGAAGGAAACAAATGGGAGGATGGAATAAATGGGAACGAAGGTACAAAAGATGAGGGAAGGGAAAGGACGTAGATGAAATAGGTATAATGAAGGAAGAGGAAGGGAGATCAGAAGGTGGAGCAGTTAGGGGGAAAGGTATGGAAGACGGAGAACCAGAGTTGGGCAGTGAAAGGAAGATGTTTTTGTCGCGGCCACTTTACTTAAATTATGGGGAGAGTTAAGCAATAGATAAACAGTCTGATGGATGGACACTTCACTGAGAAATAGACAGAGGATAGATAGATAGATAAAATAAACTGACAGATAGACAGACAGGAAGACAGATAGATAGATGGATGGATGGGTAGGTAAGTAGAGAAGTTGCCAGATAAACAGGTAGGTGATTGGGTAGGTACTCGTAAACAAGTAAGCAGACAGACACGTAAATAGAGACAGGTAGGTAGGCAGGTAGGCAGGCAAATTTATGGATCATACTGTTCGTACACACATACATGCATGCATAAATACACACATTCACATACATACATGCGTACATACACACATACATACTAGATAAGTAGAAAGATTAACAGACAAATTAACTTAAAGGTAGACAGATATAAGTGTAGACAGATGGAGATAACCTTACAGACAAGCATGTGCACATACAAATATACATACACGTACAGTACGTTCATATATAAACAAATTTGAGCTTTGAGAGATTGAGGGGTGGGAGTGGAGGAGGAGGGGGTGGAACGGGTGGATGGATGGAGGGTGTAATGGCAGAAGACGGATGAGAAATGCAGAGAGTAAACGCTAAGGCGGAAGGGCAACAGGGAGAGGTAAGAGGGGGGGATTGGAGGAACTGAAAGAGGAGAGAAAGGGGAAGATGAAGCGGTGTAAGGGAGAGGAAGGGTGAAGGATAGAAGGGATGATGGAGGGTGGGAAGGTGTACTGGGGGAAGGTGAGTGAGAAACTGAAAAAGAGAGAGTGAATGAGGTGGAAAAGGGAGGGCAGAGTGAATGATGTGGAAAAAGGGAGGGCGGAGGTTTAATGAAAATATAGGTATGAAATAAAGGGGGAAGTCGAGGTCAGGGAAGAGTAAAAGGGCTAGAAAGAGGAGAGGAAGAGGTAGTTGTGCAACATGTCAGTGGAATGAAAGGTGGATAGTTAAAGGGAAAGAATGATGGAAGGAAGAATAGAATCCGGATGGGGGTAATGACAGACGATGGAAAAATGCAATGGAAGGTGGAGGAAAGAAAGGGGGGGGGGAAGGGAAGGAAAGAAAAAGTGAAGGAGGAGGAGAGTGGAAGGAGGAAGAGAAAATGAACTGATTAGAAACTGGGGTACAATGGAATGGAAGGAGGGAGGGGGAAAAAGAGAGAAAGATATATGATAAACATATGAGAACTGTAGACAGAAGAGAAAAGGATTGCAAGATCAGAAAGGGAAGAAAGAGGATGTGTGTGGGGACGGGGGAGGGGAAGGACGGAGGGAGAAAGAGAGTGTAAGACGTCATAACTGAAGGAAGGGGGAGGAAGAAGCTAGAAAGGTAACAGAACGAACTGCGGAGGGGTAGATGAGGGGAATATGGGTGTTAGAAAGGCATGATAAAAAAAAAAAAAGAGGCTGGAATGGGAGATTGGAGAAGAGGAGGAATTCGGGAAAGGGGAAAGGGAAGAGAGTAAAAGATTTAGGATTTGATGTAGGGGGTGGGGTGGAGGGTAAGAGGTAGAAGGGGAGGAGAGAGGGTGAAAGAGGGGGAGGTATGTGAGACATCAAGTCCTGTTCAATGTCACCAGGACAAAAAAGGACTGAAAATGAGTGGAAGATGAGAGTGAGGGATGGGAGTGGTGCGAAGGAGGGAGGGTACAAAAGATGAGCTTTGGGAATGGCGTGAAGAAGGGTAAAAAAAAAGAAAGGAAGGAAAGAGGAGGGAAGAAGAGATGAAGGAAAATGCGAGAAGAAAGAAGACTTTGTAGTGGAAGGAGGGTGCGATAATAGGGGGAGGGGTCTGTAAGGGGGAGGAAGAAAGGGAGGAGAAGGAATACTGGGGAGAGGAAGAAGACTGGAGTGGGATAAGGGGGGAGGGATGAAGGGGCGTTTGGCGTGGGAGGGAAGTGAACAATGATTTCCTGTTCCGTGTCGCTAGCACGAAGGAAGAGGATGTTTGTGTGAGGGGCATCCGGGGTCCGAATCAGATAACCCGAGACTCAGGAGCGGGTCAAGAGGACAGCCCATATTTTCCAGTGCCGTTGCCGGGGTAAATTTACGGGGAAATTGGTGGAATTTGGTGGTCAAAACGGAGGAATTTTAAAATCGTCATCCACTTTTCCATCAGTTCGCGGGGACAAAAGTGAACCTAAGTGAAAGCAAAAATGATGATAAAAGGGGGAAAAAAAATGTGTGTGTGTGTGTGTGAGAGAGAGAAAGAGAGAGAGAGACAGACAGACAGATAAACTGGCAGAGAGAAACAGACAGTGGGAGGATGTATGCGTGAGGGGCTGGAAGAAGACACAGCCCAAGGATGAGGTGTAGGGAAAAGATAAAGTGCGGTACATGAAAGTGAGAGGGATTTTGTCGTGTGAGAAGAGGTCGTTATTGAGTAGAGGTAAATGTCTTAATATTCTTTTGTTAAGGCTGTCACTCACAGGACGTATCATACGTAACAAAAAAACAAAAAAAAAGCTGGTAGAGAGAACAAGGATCATTGCCAACGGAAGCATAAGAGGTGCTGACAGAGAAGCCCAGGTACGTATTCTAGTGGGTTTAGAAGTCTTGTTAGGACATTTCCCTTTATTATTTCATGTTTCTGCATAAAGTTGGTCTCCTCTTTCGTGATTATTATGCAAACTTTGTCAGTATTACAAAGATAATGGCTAAGCAAAATAAATACGTTACCTTTATTGTCTTCAGTCTCTTTATTCTACTGTAATTCTCATCTAAAAGTATAGGGCGAGTGTTGTTTTTTGTTATTATTGTTGTTTTATTACATTTTATGTTGTTGCTGTTGTTGTTGTTACTGTTGTTGTTGTTGCTGCTGTCGTTGTTGTTATTGTTTTAAGGTTATATGGACATGAACCCACTAGACCATGGGCCGTTCAGTTTCAGCTCCCTAGCCTCTTTCAGAATATACAGAGGGAGCTGAAAAGCACTTGTTTAACCGGCTGCCGAACACCTCGGTTAAACTGGTGCCGCAGTGTAAAAGATGTCCTTCCCACCTCGGATAAACTGGTGCCGCAGTGTAAAAGATGTCCTTCCCAGTGTTTGGGATGGGGAAGAATCCAGAATCAACGAAGGAGAAGGCACAAAAGGAGAACTGTTTAATAGTGCGTCCAGTAAAGTCAACCCCCTCAAGAAGAGGCATAAGTATACTGTGCTCCGTAAGGACGAATTGCAAAGGTATACATTGAAAAAATTGTTTTGACTATTTCATATAATATTTATATAATTTTGTGTGCTGAATTCAAAAGTGAAAACCATTTTTCTCCATTACGTAACATTTTTTTAAAAAATACCTTTTTTAGTTTTCAATTATAGTTTTCCTTTTATCATTTCGCACTGTGCAGTTATTCACATATGGATATTTTATTACAATGATAATATGTTTGAAATTTGTATTTTCTGATATTAAAATCCATAATTTAAAATAACAGTTATTTTATTTGACAATAAGCCAGAATATAGCGGGAACAGCACAGTGATGAGTCATACCAGCATTGTAGTGCAGCAGACATATCTCGTCGTGACTCAGTTGACTAGTAAGCTTGTAATTTCTTTCAGTGGAGTGTTTTTTCTTTTTTAAATCACAGTGATATTTATTGAAAATAGTGGATTATTGCACTGATCCTTGGTTATTGCACTGACGTAAGTGGCCCAATGCAGAAGCTTGGCAGAGATTACAATGTAGAAGAATGGTTACTTTATAGATTCATTTAAAAGAAGCCTGAAAGGGGTACTTCTTCTATCTGTCTATCTTTATATCTATTGCCAGACACCTTAATCGAGTAAGGGGTGGCCACAAACAAATCGCCTCCATGTCGCCCTGTCCCCCGCCATTTCATTGCCCTGATCTCAGCTCACACACCCCTCTCTCATATACCTCTCCACTCTATCCCTTCATCTCATCCTTGGCCTTCCCCTCCCTCTCTCCCCTTCCACCTCACTCACATACACTCTTCTCGTCAGTCTCTCGCTCTCTATCCTCTCCACATGACCAAACCACCTCACTGTGTTTCTCCTAACGCTTCCTATCACATCCACATCCACACCACAACACTCCTTCACTTCCTCATTTATCAGTCTGTCTTTCTACGTGACTCCACATGCTCCTCTCAGATAACTAATTTCCACTGCCCTCACTCTTAACTTGTGTTCCTTTAATAAGGTCCAAGCTTCACTTCCATACGTTAAAGTTAGTATCACAATACTACCATGCAGTAACTTTTTCACTTCCATGCTCACTTCCCTGTTTCTTATCACTCCTTTCAAAGAACCAGCACCCTTTCTTCCTTGTTGTACCATTTCAAGCACTTCACCCTCTAAACTACCCAAGTACTTAAACGCACTCACACTTTCCCATTTCCTCCTCATCCAACCTCTTTGTACACTCAGTGACTTCATTTCTCTCGAAGACCATAACTTTACTCTTCCCTACATTCACCTTTAGTTTCCGTTTCGTACACACTCCCAAACTCATTCACTTCTTCATACTGGTAATAAGTATGCTCGATACGTGTTGCTCATTCTGTGCATTTAAAAGAAGTGTACCAGAACTGGACAAATCTTCTTGAGAAAATCAGCTACAATGAACACCGTTGGTTCATATGTGGTGACCTGAAATATCTGTGTATCAAACTGGGTCAGCAGTCAGGATGTACAAAATTCCCATGTTTCCTCTGTGACTGGGACAGCTGAGCCAAGAATTTATATTGAGTTCAGAAGGCATGGCCAAACAGAAAAAATCTAGAGCTTGGTACCAAACAATCATCAGACCTAACTTGGCGAATCCAGATAAAGTGCTACTACCACTGCTTCATATTAAGCTTGGATTAATGAACCAGTTTGTCAAAGCAGTATCAAAAGATGGAGCCAGTTTTAGGTATTTGCGCTGAAGTTTTCTGGTTTGTCTGAAGCTAAGTCTGTAGGCAACAATAAGGATCCAAATTACAAAAAAAAAAAAAAAAAAACTGTGGGAAATTTGTTGGTCAAGTTTAAGGAGCTGGGCTGCAACATGAGTCTCAAAGTTTACTTTTTGGATTCACATTTGGGATTTTTCCCCGAAAATCTTGGAGCAGCGAGTGCAGAACAGGATGAAAGATTCCACCATGATATCAAGGACATGGAAAGAAGGCACCAGGAACGTCGGAATGTCAGTGTGATGGCGGACTACTGCTGGATGATTCATAGGGAAGCACCAGAAAAAGTGTACAAACGACTGGCCACCAAACAAAGTTTTGGAGCAAAAAAACATAAGTTACAAAGACTAGAGAAGTCATTTGTGAGTCATGGTATACATATAGCGTTTTTTCTTTTAAGTATGTGTTTAAAAAATTGCACTGACTAAATATTTTCACATTCTTTTAGTCAATATTGTATAGTTCGAGTGAAATATATAATTTACTATATTTTCACTGAATTTCTTTTTAGTTTTGTATTAAAAAGCGATGTGATGGAAACATTTTAAATGTATTTCTTTACTGTGTTCATACAGTAAGTACAATTATAAAATAACAACTAAGAACTGAAACAGTTTTTAATTGCTTCAATTTTGCAGACCCGTGTTATCCATGACAAATAGAATCGAGAGATGAAGGACTTCGAAGACTTAGGTCACAGCGCAATATTTAAGTTTCGAAAGCAATTTACATAAAGTGTTCACTACAGACAAAGATCGTGATGGCTTCCAATTCAGAGATGAGTGGCTGCAAGCACTGCGGATATCGTCACTGATGCAAGTAAAAATTATACACGCATTAGCGTCCAGATGCCAGAAGGGGTTATACTCTTTAGTCTGTTGATACATTTCATGCTTTATTGCTGAAATCCACTGGAGAGTTTGTTCATCTAACGACATGCTTTTCCAACGGTGGATGGGTTAGATATAGCCTGTATTTACTCATTCACTAATGAGAGGCCCATCATAAAAGGGATATAATTCATTTGTCAGTACAGAGGGTAAGATAAAAATAAAGTACTCATTTAAGGTTTCAATACGGACGGTTTGCTACACGAAACCAAGATAACAGTATAATAGCTCTATCTTGATCATGGCAGAGAATGATATGATATACGTCGATTGTTTTGCGAGTGAGTTTATTGCCCTTTCTCTTGCCCCGTAGATAATGCCAGGGGGTGACGATTAATGTTTAGTTAATGTATGGAAGAAAAGACTTACAAGAAAAGGGAGAAGCCAG
Organism: Birgus latro; assembly: GCA_018397915.1. Classification (NCBI taxonomy): domain Eukaryota; kingdom Metazoa; phylum Arthropoda; class Malacostraca; order Decapoda; family Coenobitidae; genus Birgus; species Birgus latro. The sequence continues at coordinate 27,737 of JAGKTI010010272.1, forward strand.
TCTAGGAATATCGACACTCCTAGGATTTCATAGTTCAGGGAAGGAGCGAGAGACAGAGGTGTAAAACGTGAATGTAGTGAACAATTAAATGGAGTGGAAGGGTTCTTGGAGAGAGAGAGAGAGAGAGAGAGAGAGAGAGAGAGAGAGAGAATACTGGTCACACAGAATTACGTCTCTTTTTACACAGTTCTGCCTCATTGTTTTCCTTCATTTTCTTCGCTTACTCTGTCCGGATCAACCCATCACCTCTTTATCTCGTGACTCTTATTTTCATCTTCCTCATTCCTCCTTTCCTTTTCTTCCTTCCTTTCTCCGTCCTCTTCGCCTCGTCACCGGTTTTATCTCCCTCCTCTTCTGTTACCTCCATTCCCTCACGCCTCCTCTTCTTCATATCCTTTTTTCCTTTCATTTTTTTTTCTCCCTGTCCTTCCTTCTTCTCTCCTCTCCTTCGATTCCTCCATCCTCATTTCCTTTCAACCGTCCTTCTTCCTCTGTCCTTCATTCGCATCCGTCCTACTTCCTTATCTTCCTCCCTCCTTCCTCATCATCATCCTCTCATTGTCTTTCTCCCTACTTCTTTCTCCCCCTCCCTCCTCCCTGTTCTTCACTTTTCCTCCTCTATTCACCTTTCATCTCTCCCTCCATCCTCCTCCTTCAACCACCCTCCTTAATACTCTTCCTCCCTCCTTCTTCCCCCATACATCGTTTTCTTTCTCCCTTCTTCCTCCTCTTCGTTTAGTGGAGAATATACCTAACTCTTCCACTATAGGAGGTCTCCCCGAAACAGGGTAAAACCGTACGACAGTAGTAACAATTAAACATATGAGGTTCCCAGCCTCTATGGAATTTAACTCTCCCCACCTTCCTTATTGCTGGCTGTCTATCCTTCCTTTCTCTCCCTTTCTTTCCCCCTGCGTCTAATTTCTCTCCCTTGCCATGTGGGTCTTCTCCTTTCTCCCTGTCTCTCCTTCCTCAGTTTTGTTTTGCTTCTGTCTTCTTTCTTCCCTTCTGTCCTCCCCACGCGCTCTTCTTTCCGTCCTTCTCTGTCGCTTCTCGCCGCTCCCTTTATACCTTTCATGCAATCTTCTCTCCGTGTTCTCTTTGTTTCACCATGTTCCTTTCTTAATTCCCCCCCT
>JAGKTI010010273.1:0-14164 GCA_018397915.1 Birgus latro
GAAATGAAAAGCAGGAAGAGGATGTAAGAAATAAATAAATTACTGTGAAAGAAATGAAGATATAACGGATTTAAGAGGAAGAAAATTAAGAGAAAAAAGTCCAGGAGAAAGGAAATACAGAAAATGAGAGGGGTAGGAGAAAGAGGACGAAGAAAAGGAGAATAGGAGTAAGAGGAGCATAGGGGTGTAAGTGAAAGTATAAGATGAAGAGAGTGGAGAGAAAGGAAGTACAGGAGGAAGGTAATAAAAGAGACTTGAGGCACATGAGGAAAAGAATCAGGTGGAGGAGGAAGAAAAGAACAGAAGGAAGAGAATGAAGAAGAGGAGAAAAGAAGGAGGAGAATGAGATGTAGAAGAGCTGAAGGAAGAGGAGGAGAACAGAAGGAAGAGGTGAAGAGAATGAAGAGGAGGAGGAGAGGAAGAGAAGGGAGGGTGGGAGTGAAGGCGTGTTAATGCAAGCTGTAAACGAGGGGATCAAGCGGAAATTGTGACCTACGATCACCTATAACTCCCTCCGCTATGGCCCCTTGGAATCCATCTCCGCCACTCCACCCTACACCCGACCCGATCCGACCCGATTTGACCTCCCCTCGCACCCCGTACCCGACCTGAATCTATACCCGATTCGATCCAGTCCTACGACTTACTGATCTGACCCTTCTTGACCCGATCTAACCCTACTTGACCCAGTCCGACCCCGAACCTAACCAAATCCGACCCTGCCCGACCCGAACTGACCCTATCCCGACCCGACCCGACCCAACTCAACCTCACTTCCTTCCGATACATGCACTTTATTCATGGCTTTTGTTTTTATTACCTAGGATTTTTTTTTTGGGGGGGGGTTTTTTTTTGCGTTTTTTTTTGTTTTTTTTTTTTTTTTCGTTTTTTCGTCTGCCTCACGCACCACTACCGGGATACATCGGAAGAAGATGAATTTTTTCCCCCTCCATTACTTTGTTTATCACTTCTCTTTACTTGTACTTTATTTTTCATATATTTACCTCCGTTAACCCTCCACCGTGCTTTCGTTAATCATTTATATATACCGCCATTTTACATTTCCCCTTATCTTACCGTTCACTGTCCGCCATTGTTTTGTTTATAATTTCTGTTTACGGCTATTATTTTAGTTTATTTATTTACATTCCAGTTTGCCGTCCGCCATTATTATTTCATTTCCGTTTACTGGATTATTCATTTACGCAATCAACGTCCCCTCTTAGTATTTCAATCATTTTTTTTGTACTGGTTCCTTATTTTTTATTTACAGTATTTATTTATTTATTTATTTATTTATTGTTAATTATTTACCGATTACCAGACTCAATACCGCTAGTCATCCTTGAGCGCAAGTCCTGTGTTTATCCACCACTCTCACTGCGTTGACAAACAAGAACACAAACATACACGCAGGCAGGCAGGCAGGCAGGCAAGCACCCCACCCCCCAAAAAAAAAGAGAGAGAGAGAGAGGAAAAAAAAAGTGCGGTAGTCTCAAGTTGACGAGCTATAAAAATACGACTGGGATTCTCACTGGGAGGAACTTGGGCAATATACTTAAGCACGGTGAGGGCACTGGGGTGTATGGGTGTTTGTGTGTGTAGGGGTGTCGTGGGTAGGTGTCTGTGTGTAGGGAGTTTGTAGGGATATGTGTAGGGTGTGTGTGTGTGTGTGTGTGTGTGTGTGGAAGTGAATGGGTGAATGTAAGGGTGTGTGTTTATTGGGGTATCTTTAGCGTACATAGGGGTAGATGTGTATGAGTGTAGGGGTGTGCGTGTGTACGTGTGCATGACAAGCCGGGGTATTGACACGTGCATGGGAGAGAGAGGGAGAGGGAGGACCAAGAATTGACGACCGATAAAAGTAAGCTTCAAAGTCCCCTTGGATGGCTGCGAGAAATATATTAAAGGTCAGTGAAGGCACGTTGGCAGTGGCTGCTGGGGTGTTTTATGATCGCTGGTGCATGGGAGACGGGGGAAATTGAGTGATGAGCGGGAGGGAAAGTAAAAGGGACGATATTTACCTCTGAAACGACAATAATTTCCCTGGGAAGAATGCGTTCAAGCTCAGAATGGTAGGATGGATTGGGGAGTGTTTTATGACCGCTGGTGCATGAAAGACGGAGGGCATTGAGTGACGAGCGCGAGGGAAAGTAAAGTGGATAATATTTACCCATGAAACGACATTAATTTCTTCGTGGATGAAGGGAAAAGAATATGTTTAAGCTCAGGATGTTTGGGCTTTTTATGGCGAGGGAATTGAGTGATGTCCGGGAAGTAAAGTAAAGAGACAACATTTACCTGCTGAAACGACTTTAATTTCCTTGTGGATGAAAGAGAAGAAGCTGTTTAATATTAGGATATTGGGATGGTTTTTCTGGTGGTGAATGAGAGGAGACGGGAATTGAGCGATGGGCGAGGGGGAAAGGAACGCCTGATATTTACCGCTGGCAAAGAATTTAATTTTCGTCTGGATGAAAAGGAAAAATAAGTTTAAGTTCAGTCAAGGGGAAGTCAAGAGGAATGGCCGTAAGGGTGCTTTATGTCTGGTGTTGTTTGGGAGATGGGGGAATTGAGTGACGAGCTACAGAGATATTTTGAGTAGTAATTGACCTTGGTAAGAGTCTTATTTTCCTCTCTGAATTAAAGAATAGTGAAGGGACAGGCGAATAAGAGTAGGGTGTTGTGGTGCATGACAGATGAAAAGAACTGGTGCATGAGAGGAAAAACTTGTGTGATCAGCGAGAGGGAGTGTTAAGGGCGGTAACTGACCTATAAAGCGCATAAGATCCCTCTGGATGGGACTTTTAAAAGCAGTGAAGGCACGTAGGTGAATGGGTGTTGGTGTGGCGTGTGTCTGGTGGTGATTGAGGGAAGAAGGAATTGAGTGATGAGCGAAAGGGAAAGTACGGGTAGTAACTGATGTATAAAGAGTCTTTCTGGGTAAAAGTGAGAGATGATATATTTAAGAACGTTGAAGGCACACAGGTCAGTGGATGTTGGTATTGCGTGTGTTTGGTAGTTATGACTGAGATGGAGAGTAAGGGTTTGAACTGATCTGTTAAGTCTCAAAAAAGATTAACGAGAGAGGTATGTATGAGACTTGGTAGGTGAATGGGTGTTTGTGTGGTTGTGGTAGTGAATGAAAGAGAAAGAGAGGGAATTGAGAGAAGAGCCAGAATGAAAGTGAGGGTTTAAACTGATCTGTGAGGAGGCTATGCATGCCTAGAAAACATCCATAAGTGAGAGATTTGCTCAAGGAAATCTGAAGCAACCAATGTGAATGGGTGTTGATATGCACGGTGGTTTATGTGTGGTGTTGCATGACAGGCCAAGGTCTTGACTAACTGACTGACGAACGGACAGACGGGAGGGGTTGTAAGACAAAGCTGTAACTTCCTTTCTCCTAAACTGACTCTGACTCTATTGGTGTGGTGTTTGTGATGATGAATGAGAGAGGGAAGTGCGAGGTGAGCTGGAGGAAAAGTAAGGGCATTAACTGACTTATTAAACAATCGCAAAGTGTCTCTACATGACTGACAAGGAAAAAGCCAAAAAGTCTGTGTGGATGAAAGCGAGGGAGATATTTAGGAACAGTGAGCCAGGGTAGTTGAATGAGTGAGTGTGGCGGTGCATGACAGGCCGAGGTATTGACTGACTGACGGACGGGAGGGGTTGTAAGGCAAGACTCAGGCGTCCTCCTAGCTGCCTCCCTGCCTGACTGTGACGCCGTTCACGTGCGCATGACAACTCTCGAATCGTTGCTGCTCGCTATAAAAAGAATGTCGATGTTAAGTTTCATACAAGTTTTGCGCAGGGAAGGCTTTCTGTAATTTTTCATAGTCCTTGCTTAAGTGAGTCTAGTTATTTTTTCTGATTTTTTAAAAGACTTCAGTATGACCCTATTTTTAGTTCTGCTATCATAACAAAAATTATTACCTGGCAGGCAAGTAAGCGTGATCATATTTCGTGTGCGTCGCAATGGAGGTGTATTGGTGTATTCATATAATTACGTGAGCGATTAGTGAGTAATATTTAATAGCTTTCTAATTCCCATCTATCTTCCTGATAAGCATGAAGCAGGAGTATTACCTTGACTGTAAAAGAAAAAAAATAAACTAGTGAGATATTTACTTTACTTGTGCCTAAAATCGTATCTCTTTTATATATCTTCAACATATATTTTTTTTTCCTTGTGTCTTCTTCACCCGATCCTCCGCTTATTCCTTCAACCACTCTTTCCCATTCATACATTACTTTCTCCTCCTCCTGTCTCTCCTTCCCCCCAACTCCCTGCCCTCTTCTACATCTCCTCTAGTCCTATCTATCCCTCTCCTTCCCATCCTTATTTTCTTCTCATCTACTCTTTCCTCCGCTTTTTTTTTTTTTTTTTTAACCACTCACTTTCCTCTTCCCTTCTCTAATTTGTTTTCTTCTCTTTTCTCTCTCTGACTCCTCCACTTTTCCCCTATTATTTTCCCGTCTCTTAAACCAGCTCTTTCGCCTTCCTCTCTTCCTGCCCGTCTCCTCCTATCCTCTCCTGTCCCCCTCATCTATCCCTCAATCTCTCTCTTCTTTTTTTTTTTTTTTTCCCTCCCCCCCCTTCCTCCTCCTTCTTCCTATCCTCTTCACTTATATTCCTCTCGTACCTCTCTTCTCTTCAGGCACCCCTATCCCTTTCTGTCTTCAACCTGTTCCTCTCCTCCCGCCTACCCATTTCCCTCTCTTCATTTCAGTCTGTAGCCTTCGTCCTCGTCCCCTACCCTCTTATTCCTGTTCCTCCCCCTTCTCTCTTCTTTCTTCCTCTCCGGCCTCTTGCCGTTCTTCCTCATTTTCTCTCCCACCCCTCTTCCTTTCCTCTTTCCCCCCTACCCCTCTTCCTCTCTTCCTTCCCTCCCCCTACTCATCTTCCTTTCACTCCTCCCACTCCTCCTCCCTTCCTCATCTTCCTGTGGCCTCTTCCCCGTCATCTGTGAGATTAGGGGGAGTAGGTGAGGCGCCGTGATACAGGCACTAGCGCAGCCCGGAGACACTTGCAAGATTATTGGGCTCCATGTCCCCTACTGCCACGGGAGGGGGGGATCGTAGGGGAAGGGTAGGGGAAGGGGATATGGTAGGGGGGAAGGGTAGGGGAGGGGGGTAGGGTAGGGGGGAAGGGTAGGGGAAGGGGATGTGGTAGTGGGGAAGGGTAGGGGAAGGGGACATGGTAGTGGGACAGAGTAGGGGAAGGGGATATGGTAGTGGGGAAGGGTAGGGGAAGGGGATATGTTAGGGGGAAGGGTAGGGGAAGGGGATATGGTAGTGGGGAAGGGTAGGGGAAGGGGATATGGTAGTGGGGAAGGGTAGGGGAAGGGGATGTGGTAGTGGGGAAGGGTAGGGGAAGGGGATATGGTAGTGGGACAGAGTAGGGGAAGGGGATATGGTAGTGGGGAAGGGTAGGGGAAGGGGATATGTTAGCGGGGAAGGGTAGGGGAAGGGGATATGGTAGTGGGGAAGGGTAGGGGAAGGGGATATGGTAGTGGGACTGGGTAGGGGTACGAGGTATGGTATTGAAAGGATAGTGGCACGAGGTATGGTAGGGGAGATGAGAAAAGGGAGTGTGTTAGGGGTAAAGATAGGGAAAGGATGGGAAAGGGGATAGAGAGGAAGGGTAGGGGCAGGGGAGTTTGGCAGGGAGATAATAGAGGGAGAGATGTGGTAGGGGGATATTTAGAATCAAGGATATAGCAGAGACAACAGTAGGGGAAGGGTCTATGGAGAGGGTATGGTAGTGGGCAAGGGAAGGGGTATGGAGAGTTACTGAAGGAGGGAAAGAAGGGGATAGGACAGAGGAGATAGAGAAAGAAGAAAGACAGAGTAGAGGATATGCAAAAATTTGGAATGGGAATGGGAGAAAATATGGAAGGGGAGGGTCGGGGGAAAGGAGTGCTTGTGAGGGAAGGGATAGAGGACGGGAAGGGAGGAGAGGGGGTGAGAGAGGGTGGTAGAGGGTACAGAAAGGGGAGTGGAGAGGGGGAAGGGAAAGCAGAGTCACAGGAGAGGGGATGTTTGGTTGGTGTATGGGAAGGGAGAGGGGACAAGCAGAAAGAAAGGAAAAGTTGTATCGGAAACGGAAATGTTATAGATGATGAGAAAAGAGGATAGATGATAGAAGGAAAAGGGACTACTAGCAGAAGAAAGGGTTGAATTATAAGGAGAGGGCTTCAAGATGGAGATGAGAAAGGGGTTGGAGAATGAAGAAAGGGGGGACCAGGTTATTGGGAAAGGGGGACGTGTCGTAAAACCCGGAAAGAGGTAAATAATTGATGAGACGAATGAAAAGTTGAAGGATGAGGGAAGGGAATTTTGCAGAAAAGGAGAATAAAGGAAGAAACGATAATGAAGAGAAGTTTGGTAAAGATGTAGTTAAAGGGGGCAAAGGGAGACGAGAAGGAAAAATCTATGCGAAAAAGAACTAGATGAAGGAAAGAAGAAAGTGCAGAAAATTGGGGAAAAGGTATGAAGAGCGATGTGGTAAAGGGATAAAGTAAAGAGTGCAAAAGGAGACATGAGAAAGGAAAAAGTTATGTGGCAAGAACTGAGAGAATAGAAAAACAGAAACAAGAAAGTGGAGTAAAGAATGGGAAGAGGGGGAAGAGGGATAGGTGACAGGGGGCACAGGGAGGCAGAGGAAGGAATCAAGTAATATGGGGGAGGAAGGAAAGGGGACAGGTGAGGAGGGGGGAAGGGGAGGGAGGGGGGCGAAGGTTGATAGGGGGGGTTGTAAAGGGGAGGTGGAGGGAGGCTACCATTCACAGCTTTCAAGTATTTGCGCAACTCACCCCCTATCCTTCTCACACACACTCACTCTCTTTCCCCTTCCCCCTCTCTCTCTTTTGCTTCATTTGTGTGAGGAATCTGCACCGCCCCTCTATATATGCCTCTTGGCGTTTCACCATCCCCCCTTCCCCCTCCCAGCTACTCCCCCCTCCCCCCAGCTCCATCATCATCTTCCCAACCACCGCCAATATCATTACCCTCACCACCACCTCCCTCCTCAGTCCCTCTCATCGACATCCACTCCCAAAGACCCGCTGACTGCCCCCGCGTGCGTGTGCGTGTGTGAGTGTGTGTGTGTGCGATATATACAGGGGGGGATTTCGAACCAAGGCGAGTTAGTTTGCCCTCAGTGCTTCGATAGAGTGAGTGAAGGCAGGGTCGTAAGGAGGCAGGGGGGCGGAGAGCGAGCGAGTGCCCCGACTTTCCCGTCAAAGCTCCGCGACTCCTCTGCTACTCCTTCAACCAGTCCCGTGGCGTGTGGTGGTGTGTGTTGGTGTGTGCTGCTGCTGGTTGTGCTGCCACTCTTGCTGCTTTTCCAACCCCACAGCCCTCCACTTCTCTCTCAAGTCATAACCCACCCCATCACAACTTCAAGTTCATTTTTTACTGTTACTGCGATTTTCCGCCACTATGAACTAGAGCCACGACCAGCTGAACCACAACCACAGCCGCCGCCGCCACCACTACCAACCGCCGCCGCCGCCGCCACTGCCACTGATGCCGCCGCCGCCCCTACTGGCCCCGCCGCCGCGCTCCCGCCGCCAAACATCAGTGTTCCGGTGACATTTTGCGGGCTTCTGTGGATGCCAATTTCACGGGTGGACTTCCCTCAGTGTCCAAGTTGTGATGTGACGCTCATTGTTGGTGTGAAGGGCAGACACACGCCCCTGAACCTGTCACGCCCCCACCAACATACACTCTCTAGGCCTTTGGGGGCAGTGTCAGACAACTCAGGTTATTTTCTCTTTAAAAGTTTTATCTTTCAGGTCCGTCTGTTCTTGCTTGAAACCTAATTATCAATCGGAAAATTCATTCTGCTCGGCCTGTAAAAGTACTATTGAAGGCCAAGGCGACTGGAACATTGTGGAAAAAGAAGAAAAAGTGACTCACAGTGATAAGGAAAGGTCCGACGACTCCCTCCTTCCCCGCACCTCTCGCACACACCGTCAAACACACACTGGTCACTTCTGCCCGCTATAACTCTTTCCTTACCATGCCCACCACGTAAAAAAAAAAAAAATAATAAACCTACCCTCCAATCACTAGGCCTATACCCTAAATCCAGCTTTTCCTACCACTGAAAACAGAAAAAAAAATATCCACAAATCAGATACGCCCTCCCTTTCCCCATAACCACACTTCACCCACCATATATTTTTTCTGCTTTTATTTTCTTCTTCCTTGTGTGTGCTCTCTTCCTCTTTTCCGTGGTTTACCTGGCTACCTTACACCCATCCCCATGTGACCACCACCCACACAGGTCCGGAAACAAAACACTGGGATTTTACAATTTGGAAAAAAAAAATAATATTAACGGGAGCGGCGGCGAAGACTGAGGTGAAAAGTATAAGTTAGTTGACTGTGTGACGGTGACCGAGGCTGAGTTTCGGCGATCCATCCAAACTGTACACATCGGGAGTTGCAAAATCTCCCTATGGATGATATAAAAGGACATTAAATTTTACAGTATATGGGCTCAGGAACAGGAGTGCTTGGGAGACTGGGGGGAAGTGGCGGCGGTGAAAGGGAGGGAGAGAGAGAGTGCGGTGAACGGGGAAATGTTCCGGCCCTTTTTGGAAACACTGAGAATGCAAAGGTATATGGAAACGCACTCTAGTTTTTGACGGTGATTTATGAAGTTAGTAATGACGATAAAATAAGTGAAACTATATGTGGCTTTTCTGTATCGTTGGAATTTGCTGTCTATAGTATGGGATGCAGGTTAATCACGTCTAGTAATTACAGGTGTTCCATAAATGACTGTCAAAAATTGGAGTCTTTCTTACACCTTAGCGCAGTTAATTTTAACCCTTTCAATCCGATGGCGTAGCTTTTAAATAATTTATTTATTCATTCATTTATTTAATTTGTATCTCTAGACGATTTTTTCAGACTGGATTAGTTAGATTTAGTCGTTATTAAAAGCATCACAGTTAGATGTTGTCATGAAATTTAATCAAATGGTCTTGAGGTAGCAGCAACAAAATTAATAGTAATGGCATCAGATTGGCGGGGTTAATAATCGGACGGTATTAACGGGAGTACTTTTGCAAACGGGAGGACTTAGCAAACGGAGAGAGCAAACGGGAGTTAAAGAACGGGAAGACTTAATGAACGTAAAAAATTAACAAACGGGAAAACCTAAGGGACTGAAGGACTTTAGCGAACGGAAAAGATTTAGTAAACAAAGTACTTCAACGAATTGGAGGGCTTAGTGAACGGGAGGACAATAACAATCGGAAGGAATAAGCGAACAGGAGTGCTTTAGCGAACGGGAGTACGTAGTGAACGAGAGGACTTAGTGGACTGAATTACTTAACCATCAAAAGGACTTAGCAAACGTGAGTGCATGAGCGAGACGGGTGGACTTAGTGCGAGCGCCATTTGCAGGTCCCGTCAGCCAGTCCGCCCGCCCGCCAACCTCCGCTCCTCCTACCTACACCATTTTCCTCACCTTCATACCTGTGCTGAGTCAGGGAGATGGCCGGCACGGAAATAATAATAGGCAAACTGCGGGATGGATGTGCTGAAGTTGCAGGAGAGGGGAACAACGACGAGGAGCGTGCGGTATGGCCTAATAATCCACTGGTATGATCCCGCTCTGTGGTGGCACCGGAGTTGTGGTTAATTTTTATTCAGTTATTACGCGGCCCCGGGGTTATTACAAATATCAAGTGTGGTCTATGATAACAGCGGAGTAATTTCTATAGTGGTGGTAATGGCCGCTGCGGTGTTGTGAAAAGGGCGATAAAAGCCATGCCGGTGGGATGTAAATAATTTTAGTGTGCCGTGAATCGGGCAAAAAATACAGCAACAACAGCGGTGCCGAGTTCGTAACAATTTGAGGTCGCCAGTTTCCCGTGGACTTTGGCTTGGCCGCTGACAAAACTATCCCCACTGCAGTTCATGATTCAGGTGCTGCGCAGGGAAGATAAACATTAGATTTTATTCCCCAGTTGCTGAGGCCCGTGTCGCTTAGGCCAGTTTCCGAGCTTGGCCCCGCGGAGTTTTTGTATATTTATTTGTGTTAAGGCTTTTGGTCTATGTCAATGCGTCAGATTTGCAGGTGATCGACATGGAATCCCCGCCCGTTCAGCGTTAAGCAAAGGTTCGTGTTGAGTGGTCATTGTGGCAGTGAACAAGTACGTAAGCAATATCCCCCACAGTATCTGCGAAAAATCGATCGTCCGTGATGCAGCGCCTAATTACATTGCTAACGAAATAATGAGCAGGGCAAACAAACTTGTGGATTTTATTGCATATAAGGTTCCAATGGGCCCCTCGGAAGCTTTGGGCATGATGGGTGGGCAGAGGCGGAGGGCCCTTGGTGGAGTTGTGGTGATGCGTTTAGGACAGGTCAAGTGTTAGCGTGACGGAGCGGACGGACGGATCAGGGGAGGTGGGGGGCGCCAGGGTTGACATTTAATCCATTTTTGATGCTTTATCGGTGCCACAGCAGACCACTAGGCCTCGGGAAATTTTTGTGGGGTGAGAGGGGAGTGTGGGGAGAGTCGCTTGAACGTAGGGGGGGAGTAGAGGAGGTAGAAGGAGAGGGAAGGGGTGTTGGTGGAGGAGGAGGGAGGGGGGCGGGGGAGGAGTGGAGGTGCCGGCGAGGACGCAGGACTGAGCAGATGCGTGACGCTGAGCGGGGGCCCGCTGGCTCCCCGGGCTAAGATGTTACACTTACACACCTTATAACACTAGATACACTCGCTCAAATTACCTGCTGGAGTCCAGTGTGGGCAGCCTGGAGGAGGACCGCTTGTAATAACAGCAGCGGCAGCGTGCCACCCATAATTTCGTTGATTCCCGAGATGTGTGTTTGTGTGGCGCTCGACGCGTCGCGCCCTCCCGGCCCATATCCAAGATGGCGGCCCGGCCCCGTATTGGCTGGCTTCACCGCCTAGTTCTGCGATTGGTCCACAGATGGCGATAGTGTTTTGAGTGTAGTCGCGCTCTCCCTCCCGGCCTTATCGCGCTAATAATGAAGGTCCGACCAAGGCGAGCGCTTATTGGTTCTCCGGGCTCCCTTACCTACTGATTGGGCAGACTTGTTTACCGCTCGGGGTTCTCGTGCCTGGTGTCTAATTCAGAAAAGGATTCATTTGCCATCACAGGTAGTCGAGGCTGGTGTGTACACAGTTGTTACTAAGTAGTTACTACTGAGAAGAATTATGTGAACAATGAGTTCAATGAGTTCGAATTATACAGATAATTTTCTGCCCAAGTACCAGGCAGAATCAGCCGCCGCTAGCCTGGTAAACTACAATCCTCAAGCTAGAAATATGTTTGGGTTTGCGAGTGTCACTTCACATCAGCTGTCCACCAACCCCACCACCAACATGTCGCACTTCAGCGCCATAACAGGCGGCGCAGACGGGGACAAGCAATGCCGGTACTCGCAGACGGGAGCCACCGACATGTCCCAATATGCGGGCATCAACCTGCAGAACTGTGCCACCACAAGCAACATGGCACAATACTTCCACCAGAACAACGTCACCAGCCCACTCAACTCATGCAGTCAGCCCACACCGACTCCTCATATTCCTGACATCCCCCGGTACCCTTGGATGTCAATCACAGGTAGGTGTCCAAAGTTGACTCTAAGTGTTGTCTGTCTTGAGCCTCCCCTGTATGTGTCCTGGTAGTGCTTCATGTGCCCCACTTCGCTAGGCACGTCCCCCTTTCCTGTAGGTCCCTGTTTCCTTCCTTGTGTTACCTGTGTCCCCTTGAGTACCTGTAAGAAAAGGCTCGTGTCAGGAGCTCTTACCTCAGCTGTATGTTCAAGTCCTAACTGGAAAATATTGCTGAATGTTCATCTCTCATTGCTCGCTAATAGTGGGCCCAACACGAGGTTCTTCTACAATATACGATTTGGAATTCTATATAACAGGAAAATTTATGCCTGACAGTGCCACATGGATGTTGTCGTATACTAGTGAATGATGAAGTGATAAGTGCTATACATTGCCAAGGACTTTTCGTATGATCGTGCATGTTGCTGTTCAGTGTGAAATATTGCATGTCAGTGATAAAACTGGTAATCACGCAACTTCCTTAGCTCCCCAAGTGGATATTGGCCTAAGTACAGAAACTTTACCCTAGTTGTGAGAGAGCAAAGATCGAGGATGTCAGTTGATAATGGATCGTACTAAGTTAACCTAGAACTTGTCACACGTGTAGCCCAGAATACGAGGTCTCTATAATCTTGTGTTTATACCTGTCCAGTTATGTGCGTTAATGGTTTCCCTCAAGATCACCCACCGAGTGTGCCGAGAGAGACAGATTGACTAGTGAGTGAAAGGAAACACATAAATGCAATGTCCAGTGTATGGGTCATTTAAAGCCCAACCTTTATGAAGTGTAAAACGAGTGGTGATCGGGCCATAAACCTCAGTAGCCGCGGCCCCATGTGTCAAGCAACCTCACCTCGCCCTCGCCTCTCACCACCTGGCCAAACCAAAACATCATCCCTATAGCAGCCCCTAAACATGGCCATCATAAGCATCCTGGCCCTCTCTTTTAATCTTAACAAGTTGTGAGGTCTTAACTAATGTGTAAGAGAGATTCTAGGGACCCATGTCAGTGCCTGCTAACCTAGAGGGCCATGCTTGTTCAATCTAGCGGGGGAGAAGTGAGAGAAAGTATCAACATTTGGCCAAGTTTGTCCCAGTGGTGTGCGAGGGAAACCCGTTCTACCCTGTTATTGTGTGGTTTCTGTGATTCTCCCGTATAGCCCGTGCGTAGACTAGTTCATATTCTACTTAGTGTGCAAAAGAAGGGAGTTTGGGTGAAGGTTGCAGTGACGTTTATTGCGAGAAAGAGGATGACAGGTGTGCCATCCTCGGAGGCTGCCACTCATCTGACCACAGAAACGCGTGCTGACACTCGGCTGCCGCTGCTGCCATCTAGTGGCCGCCACCAGAACCCTGGGCCGCTCGATCAGACCGACGCAATCTGCAACGAGAACGAAAAGCTGTGAAAAAATGAGAGTGGTGGCAGAGAGGGGCCACGCCGCTCTCCCGGTACAAGCACTTTAAGCATTGTACCTCCGCCACATCCACACCTGCCGCTGGTCCCGCCACCCTGGCCTCGTAGCACAGGCACATGGCTACACAGAGAATGGGCATTAAACCTCGGTAACCCGCTAGATACCCCGGAAATATGTCTAGCCTGCACTAAAAACTCAAGTCTTTTTCGAGAGTTGCGATGCTGTACCCTCCGTTAGAGCCACCAGAGGGTCGCCGCCGCCTCCTTTACCAGACTTCCAGACTGCAATCAAGGAAAATGTAATAAACAGAATGCCTGGCTTCACTGTTAATGCCTGACAATAATGAGGGTAGATCTAATGTGCAGGTAATCATGACAGGTAGAACAGGTCATTATCTTAACTGCGAAAATCTCCTCAAACTGGAATATAATTTGAAAAGAATCTCCATTTATTATCAAGATCATAAGTTTATCAGCAGCCTTAATGTTAAGAGGGTCATAGTTCCTCATACCTATTTTTATTGTCTTGAGTTACTTTTATGAGGACAGAATGGCAAAAAAGTAACAGTTTGGTATGTATTTTTTATATAAATTTTGAAGGTCTTGCCAGACATGATGAAGTTTGTCCAAGAAGTGTCTTTTAATAATCAAATGTGAACATATAGAGATTAAATGTATCTGTAAGCTGTCTAGGTTTCTTTAAACTGTGAAATCGAAATAACGTTATGAAAAATAATTATTGGGAATTTGATTTCTTTCATGACAGTATTGTACAATAATGTATAAAAAGCATTCAGAGTCATGATTATGATTAGGTGCAATATACAGATTGATGGGATGATAATGAAAAAATATTGTGTACAGTAAGTGTGAAAGCCATATTAAAAATGATGATTCGTAATTAATTCAACGCATGTGTACAAGGAAAATATTTTTGTAACCTACTAGCATTACACATTTTTCCTGTCTGCTCGATAAATAAAAAGAAAAAAAAATCAGTGGAAAAGAATGTATTATATATTCAGCACAAGAGACAAAGACAGGTAAAGCAGAGACCCATGGAACTAAGAAATTATAAGAACAACAGTAATGATAACAACAGTAATAATAATAATAATAATAATAATAATAA
>JAGKTI010010274.1:0-28860 GCA_018397915.1 Birgus latro
CATATAATAAGGTAATTGATAGTGCCATACACCTGGAATTGGCTAATTATCATGGCAACATCCAACCTGCACTCGTTCACTAATTTCCCCTGCATTTTTCCCTCGTGAAATATGCCGTATGAGCTACTCTCGTAATATAAATGTATATAAGAAAGGAAGGGAGAAGATGAGTGATATTTATATTCACCTGGAACTTCCTAATTTATTATGTATCGTCTAAATTTCCTACGACTTATTTCGTAGCATATACATTAGCAGCTGACATTTTCAACTCTTGGCTACCAAGATACAGTCAGTTAACTCAGTTAGCTCTCGTGTTTCACTGTGAAATGACGCTCCTCCATTTCTGCTGCTTTTGTGCCTATTATAAAAGGCCCTGTGGCCTCTACCCCTACTAAACATCGTGTGGGAAGTAGTAAAGGACTGTAGATATATATAAGTGTAATGAAGTACTAGAAATAATAAACTGAGTGTGTATATGAGTAAGAAATAACAGAATACCAGCGGTGAATTAGCGCGAGTGGGAGGCTCGTATTTGCTCGTATTTTACATTGCTTTCGCAGTGTTTTTTCTTTTTTAGTATGGATTCCAAACTACTTGGAAATCATTGAATAGTGTTTCTAGAGATAATATCTGGCAGTGGAATTCAGATTAGGGGATGTCGGAAAGTGTAAAGTGGAGACTTTGTTACCCAACTTGAGAAGTCTCCACAAGTCCTACGGTAGTCGACTAGTGCTAAAAAAAACATCCCAGGAGAAAGCTGAAGGTAAGTGCCATAAGTATATATAATTATAATATTTTAGGACTAATAACAGATTTTGGCAAATATTTTTAAAAAGTCAGTCGGAGCGCGAATATCCCCGAGAGAATGACATGATGTTCATCTGAGAACCCCGCGGTGTAGGGGTTAATTTCCAAACTGCTTTCCTACGATTTCTATCCTTCTATCTGTGCCTTCATTTCTAGCTTCCTTTCTGGTCGTTCTATATCCACTGTTGTAGACGACCATCGTTCCTCTCCTAGACCTATCAACAGTGGTGTTCCTCAGGGCTCTGTCCTATCACCAGTTCTCTTCCGTTTATTCATCAGTGACCTTCTAAGCTGTACATCTAACCCTATCCACTCATATGCTGATGATTCCACCTTCCACCTTTCCATTCGGTTTCCACAACGTCCATCTCAGCAGTTACTTCAACAAAAAAGGGATGAGGCTATGGCATACCTAATGTTTGACTTGGCTCGTATCTCTGATTGGGGTAAAAATAATCTTATTTTTAATGCATCAAAAACTCAGTTCTTACAATTATCAACCCGACAAAATCTTCCTCAGGATTACCCACTAATGTTTAATAATATCCAGTTCAGTCCTGGATCATCCTTGAACATGCTTGGGGTTTCATTCTCTCGGGATTTGTCTTGGAAAGAACATATTACATCTCTTGTGAAATCTGCTTCCAAGAGATTAGGTGTGCTAAGCCGATTCTGAACTTTCTTTAGCCCTGCACAGTTGTTGACCTTGTACACGGGTTTTATTCGTCCGTGTATGTAGTACAACTCTCATGTGTGGGGAGGCTTCCCACATGCAGCTTTTCTCAATAGGGTGGAGTCAAAGGCTTTTTGTCTCATTAATTCTCCTCCACTTACTGATTCCCTTCAACCTTTGTCTCTTCACTGCACTGTTGCATCTTTATCTCTCTTCTATCGCTACTTCAACGGTCACTGTTCCTCTGAACTGTCTGCTTGCATCCCCCCACCTCTACGACGGGCACGTAGTACCTGTCTAGCAACAAACTCTCATCCCTTTTCTGTCCAGCTCTCTAATGCAAGAGTTAACGATTACTCCCAGTCCTTCATTTATGTAACTGGTCAACTCTGGAACTGTCTTCCTCTGTCTGTATTTCCTACTTCCTATGATCTCCAGTCTTTCAAACGCAGTGTGTACAGGCATCTCGAAATGAACAGATCTTGAATTTGGCTCTCTTTTGTATTGTTTTTGCTTTTTCTTGGAAAGAACAGTATGCGGGCCAGTGGCCTTTGGTTCCTTCTTCCTTGCATTTAAAAAAAAACATGTGAGTGAGGTGGAGGGGGCGAGAGGGAGGGGGAGGCCAACGGTGAGATGAAGGGATGGAGTGGAGAGGTATATGAGAGGGGGGTGAGCTGGAAACAGGGCAGTGAAATGGCGGGAGGACAGAGCGACATGGAGGCGATTTGTTTGTGGCCACCCCTTACGGGATTGAGGCGTCTGGCAATAGACTGAGATAGATAGACACTTGGAGTTGCGTAGTCACTTTCATCTTGCAGAGTGGTTTTCAGCCTGTTACTGTCAAGTGTGCTGTACATCCTGTGGATAATATGAGCCCAGGTAGGTTGCATGTTATTGACAGATTCAGTCCCAGTAACATCCTTGAAATGTCGCCAAGTCTGTCATATCCTTGTCCGACAAACCAACACAGTTTTTGTCTGAATTACAAAGACACGCCCCATATGGTTGATTTCAGCCGTTAGTGTCGCTCTTGTGACGAGGTTTTCAGTGCAATTCTGGTTTACTGTCTCTTCGTCTCCCACTTGTGCTATTGTCAGGCAAGGTACCCTACCTGCTCATCAGCCAGTGAACCTGAGACATCAACTACTGATGCTTAACATATTGTTGGAACGCCGATAGCTTAGTGGACAAACCTTGGTTCAGGCAGCCATCCGAAATTAAGAAAAAAAACAGCGACAACTAAGCAATTACTTCATGTAATCACGTGATGCAGGGTGTCGTGCTGGTGGCGACGAAATACTCGTAGTTATTAGCTTCTTCAACTTCCTTTGCTTCATTGAGCCTCCCCTACTTCTTGTTCTTCAGTTTTACATGTTTATTGTACTGCACCAGTCTTGTGTGACATCGGCAAGTGGCTGGAAAAAAAAGCACGTTTGTACACCGCATCGTGCCGACATAACTGACATCAGGATAACGATAAGAACAACATGCAAACTGCTTTATGTTTTTTGCATGAATTAATTGGAAACAAATTCGTTTATGCCACATACTATTATATCTATTTTCTTGATCATATATTTCACACTCAGAGTACTTGATATTCATTTTTATAAATCCAAGTCCACTCGGGTCAACTTTAGTCCAACAGAGATGGTCCAAGGCAACGGAAGTTCAAATTAGGTCCATTCATGTTATTTAATGGTCATTCGGGTCCCTCCCTTCCAATCCAGCTCATTCAGATCTATTCTGGTTTATCAATGTCATAAAAAACTAGTTAGGATCATTCAGGATATCAGATGTCATATCAGGTCCAGCCCGGCCCATAAAACCTACTTCGGCATAGTCTGAGACTTTCAGTTCTGTTTACAGCAATCCACTTCCATTTAAGGCCACTGGGGTTTGGTTAGGCCCAGCAATTTATTTAGCTCCTTCGCTAAAATGAAGGTTTAGTCAGGCTGTTACGGTTCATTTAGGTCCACTCAGTGTCTTCACATCCAGTCATGCCCATTCAGCTTAATTCAGGCCTGGTCACATCAGTTCATGTTGGCTCTGACCCATTCTAGTCACTGTAGTTCATGCGAACTATGTTCAGACCCAAGAAAATATAATGTAGGGTAACCTTAGACAAATTATGTCCTTTATAGATCACCTCGGGACTGTCAGTCGATCTGAATCGATAAATGTGGATGAAAGTAATTCTTATGAAGGCGTGTGCCTAATATCAGCATTATTGGTGGACTGTTTTTAATATATCAGGGTTCATGTCAATTACGTTCTTCTTGGTCCTTTCAAGTCCATCAGATTGATTCAGATCAATATAGATTGAGTCTGGTCATGGTCATGAAGTTGGATGCCAGAATTCAACCCTATTAGAACAGTATTTTGAGATGTTCGTTTAGATATAAGTATGGGTAAGTATAGTAGTCAAGGCAGTTACTATAATAATCACCACATCAGAGCATAAGTGGATGGGGTGCGTGGAGAGGAATGGGTGGGATGGCCTTGTATGCTCATCAGGTCAGTGCAGATCGTTTCAGATCTGTCGATATAGGCGTTTGCCAAGAATCATCCTTTGTTGGACAACGGTTTCTGAGATGTCTTGGTCAGGGTGAGGTGGGTAGAGTAAGTGAATAGGATGGACTGAGGTGGTGCTGGTTTGTGTCTAATGATGAAGGAAATATACTCTGTGAATTTTGTGCACTGTATTCTGCTGGCAGTCGAAGACTAATGTTTTGTACCGTGCATCAGTGCAGGTATTGTTATCAAGTCAGTAGTTTGTTTTAAATCATACTTGCATAGGTATGTACCAAAAAAATCAGTCATATCAGTGTAGTTGTTTAGACGTGTTAAAATCAGGTATTTCAGGACTAAATGGGATGGAAGAGGATGAAAGGGTAGCATGAGCCAGGATGGAGGTGAGTGGCAGGTAAAGAAGGAAGAATCGTACTTTGTGAATGTCGTTTTTGTAATCGGCATTGATTTTTATTATATCCAATACATCAGAGCAGAATTAAGTAGGGTGGGCAGGATGGTGGTGGGTAGTGGGTCATGCCATGTGAAATGTTTCCTGTTAATATCTGTGTTGCAATTGACCGATAGGTATAGGTTAAAGGTGTAAGTAATAATGAGTTGGATGAAGTGAAAGGAGTGTGTAGGATGGGCTAGTATGGTGACAGGTGGTAAGAAAAAACAAAACAAGTACACCGGTTGAGACGGATTTTTGTCGGTGGGGCTGCACTGGTGGTGGGAACATATAAAAAACTCTGATGTGCATTGTGAGGTAGAAATTGGAGGGGTGGGTGGAAAAGAATGGGCGGGGATGGTGGTTAGTGGTGGGGCTGTGAAGCTGTGTGTGACTTTCTGGTAAACGTTGATATCCAGTCTAGTGTTTAATGCTAAGCACAGCAGTTGGCCATAACAATGTTTGGTACTGTTTCGCGCATCTATCGAATCCACTTCACTCAACTTTGTATTCCTTAAAATTGTCCATTCTGCCAGCTGCTATTAGTAGACACGTTCAGGTTCACCTGGCTTGAAAGTCCCCTTACCTCCACCCAATGCTTTATGAGCGTAATCTAAGACTTGCCTTTGGTAATCAGAAAGTATCGTTTTTAGAATGCTTTAAGGCACAAAAGTATCCATACTTATCATTACATATAAGAAGTGCTAACTTAGTAACCTGGAACTAGATGCTCAAAAATTTTGTGTAAATGCTATGCAAACATTAATAGGTGATTATAATCCGTGGATAATGTATTGAGTCAAAAAAGAGTGGAAGGTGGCGGTGGGTAGTGAAGCATTAGTCCAAGGCAGGGTAGTTATTGAATTATAAGACTATGTAAAACACGTTCAGTTGTTTAGGAAGTCAAAGAAGAGATACAGATGAGAGACACAGAGACAAGGTGTATTAAACGAGATACGGTATCCAGCAGTCGGATCGTCTTAGTACTGAGCTGTAAATCAGATATCGCTGATTTAAACTCTGTGAACTGGAATTTTATTCTTCCCTTAACTACAGTAGTTAAGTTTGCTTCCATACATTCCCACCGGCATATTATAAAATATAATCTTTGTGTTACAATTACACCGTACTGTATGAAATTCATCATTCTCAAGAATAAGCAGTAGACATGTATTGCCCAAGTAGGTGGTATATGTGCACAACAACTCCATCTGTTGCTCGCCAAGGAAAGTACGGGCCTCCAGAGATCATGCCAGGTGATCTCAAATTAAAAGACCATGGTGTCTTCGTCCAGAGGTAAAAATTAATCTGTATACGGCATTGTGTACAACTATCGCCATTACCAATGCCACCTTCACATGCAATGGACATAAGTCTAGAGCAGCGTTCACTCTACATCATTTGGTATACGAATCAGAAGAGGAATGAAGGCCCAGGCAAAAAGTCTTCCCCTCCTGTGCCGTACGAGCTTGGAAAATTTTAAGAATTGTTGCAGTTCATTACGTTGTTTCGTCGCTGTGTGTGTGTGTTTGTGTGTGTGTGTGCGTGTGTGTGCGTGTGTATGTGTGTTTGTGCGTGTGTGTGCGTGTGCGTGTGTATGTGTGTGTGTGTGTGTAATTCACAGGGTGGGTCAGGATCACTTGATGGTCATGGTCGTCAGCTTTTACCCTCCCGGAAGGTAGCTGAGAGCTCATATAGTCCGATCTAAGGGCAAGGCTGTGACCTTCACACAAGAACACACCAATCCCCTTGCTCAAGGGGGACACTAACCACCCACTTCGTCAGCAAAACTTTTTGCAACCTGAGCGAGGCGCGAACTCCCGTCTTACAGATGGCAAGCGAGAACGTTACCACTGAGCCAGCGAGCGGTGTGTGTGTGTGTGTGTGTGTGTGTGTGTGTGTGTGTGTGTGTGTGTGTGTGTGTGTGTGTGTGTGTGCTGGTTGCGGTCACAGACGTTTACAATACCATTGATTTTATCTTTAGGTTCCCCATGCCTTCCTAGTAACTTGCACAGTTCAACTTCAAGGTCATAAAAGACGCAATGAGTGCAGGAGCGGGACGGGAGAGCAGGGATGGGAGGTGAGGAAGCAGAGACGGGAGGAGAGGGAGGGGCTGAAAGCATCTGAACATAGAACGCTTCGCAAACAGGCAGAGAAAAAAATATATTCCAGTGGTGATAATGATGGTGGTGGAAATGGTTACCGATATGAGGCAAATAAGTATGAACATCGATGCAGATAAACAGACGGAGAAAAGTAGATACTGTAGATAGATAAATGGATTGATAGACAGACAGATATGTTACTATGAGAATGGTCAATACATGTTACCCTTCAGTTTGGTGATACAGTTATATTCTTGTCACGAATTTTCTGCATCGTAAAATCATGTAAAGTAAATTGTGACATCGAGTGATTTTGCGGGAGGAACGAATTATTATGAAATGTACGATGTTTCACTCATTCTCTCAAACCGTCCGCTTGCGTGCTTGTATTCGCATCAAGTTGTCAAAACTTTCGTAATTCTTTTGCGAGTGATTGTTTTTATGTGCGGGCGGTGCATTCCTCTAAGCGATAATTTCTGAATTATCGCTCCCGCTCTGGGCCGTTACGCCGGCCACACCCTTTCACACGCTTTTTGCGCCGGGTACTCAAAATCAGAGCTAGTCTGACTGTAGACACGGTGCGTCATGGTTCGCCTTTGCATAAGGATTGAGTGATTTCTTAGCGATTTCAGATCTCAGCTTGTGTTGGCATGTATCGTCGTAGCTCCCACCCCTTGGTGATCATCACAGCAGCTCGGTCTCATCTATACCGATTAGTATTTTCTTGTTTTCCTAGGCTTTAGCTTTTGATACATTTAGCTGTTTGTCTGAGTCTCTGAGTGAGTGCATTTCCCTTTCTTGATTTGAATTGGAGTCATGTAGCGTAAATTTATTTGCTTGTATTCAATAAATTTACAGTTCGTTTTTTTTAGCTTTGTTAAATGTAACAGTCGTGTTTAATTTTCCCACTTGTTTAATACAGTTTTGCTACTCCACGTTAGCACAACTCTTTATATTAAATCACGACTGGTACTTAGGCCAGCTTTTGGCATTAATCTTTAAATCCGTTGTGCTAGCTAGGAGTTTGGCTCAGCCAAGATCCTGTTTATCTTTATTATCATTTTTGAATGTTAAGGGGAGAAATAACTTTCTCAGAGGCCAACGGTACAATATTACAGCCTACTTGAGCGTCTAGTCTCTGCTGTGTACCGTTGAGAAAGTCTATAAATTCTCGACTCTAGAGAAATGGCGAAGTAAGCCAGCATGAAGTGAAATCAGTACTTGATTTCACGAGTCTATTCTCTCGTAGTAAATGACTCGATAGTCATTCTTAGCACACATAGCTATATACTGTATACTCGAATTATACATTATCACATTATCTTGTGAATTATACACTATCCTTTTGAAATACATAAAATTTCCCCTGACATCTGGTGACCTCGCCAGGATAAACTCCTAGCTTGAAATTATTATTACCGAATCACTTACTCACTCTTACTTATCAGTCTCAGTTGTCACTCAGTCTCAAAACTAAGCACGATGGAGACTACTTCATACGTGCAAGAAGCTAAGGATATGGGGCTTACTAACCCCCAGGAAATTCGAGATTATGTCCTGTCGCGCTTCAATTACGAGCAGCAACGTGAAAATGCCGCCCGTGAAGAGCGGAAAATTCAGCGCAAGCGGGAGCAGGAGGAGCGAGAGCGGGAGCCCGAGCGGAGTGCGAGGAACAAGAGCGAGAGCGTAAACATGAGCTAGAAGTGCTAAAGCTGAAGCGAGACTCCTTGGCTTCAGGCACATCGGGTGCAGCTAATCCAAGCTCCACTACTGCTCTCTCAGCACCTTTTCTAGCAACTCCACGTCTCAAGCTTCCTTCTTACAAGGAAGGCGAGCGAATCGAGTCATTTATAGCTCGTTTCGAAGACATGGCAAACTTGTATGATCTGGATGAGGCAGCTAAGTGGCTTCAGTTCCTTAGCCTGTTCGAGGGCCCTGCCCTTGACATTCTCCACAGAATTCGTGGAGATAATCTCATGTATGAGATGATGAAGACCGCACTCATCAAAGCGTACGGTCTTACTGTTGATCATGCTAGAAATCAGTTCATGAAGGCTCGTCTCCAGGAAATGGAGACAGCTGTTCAGTTCCTTGACCGTCTCACGGCATATTTAGGCGAGTGGATGGAGAAGGACGAGACTCCCAGCACACGAGAGGGAATGATCGACCTCGTGCTGCGCACACAGCTGGAAAAGTCATGGCCTGCTGAACTTATGGCCCAGCTCAAGATGTCCAAAGTGAAGGATGCAACCCAAATGGTAGAAAACACTGATGCTTTCTTTAGTGTGTACGGGTACGAAACTCGTAAGCAGCAGTCCTGGAACAGGAAAGATACTGCTAAGTCTGGTAAGCAATCCCAGACTGAACCCCGGCATCAAGGCCATTCTCAAAATAATGGTCATGGTCCAGGCAAACCGCAGAAGGACCAGGGGCAGAATACACAGAAACCTGACTGGAAGAGGTACAACAATGACCCTAACCAGCAGTAGTACCCTAAACAACAACAGTATCAGCCACGCAATCGGCCAGTGGGACAAACCTTTTCGACACCAGCCCCAGTGTATTGGAGGCAGGAGGCAAACGCAGCCTTCATTCCTCAACAGGCGCACGATGGTGCCGTCCCCACCAGCACAGCTCCTCCTTCACAGTTCACTAGTCCCCCTCAGATGGTGAACTCTCCTCCACAGGCTGTCAGTGCTCCTGCTCCCCAGATGGTGAGTACAACTCCTCATGCATCTAGTTCGGGTACGATCCCTAAGGCAAATACTCCTGTCAGATTTGAAGAGATGTGTGCCATGCAGCCTTATCAATGGCTGGCCGCTTCCTCCACAGGCCCTCCCACGGGTAACTGTGCCTTCCTTATTCAGCCAGGGTTTGTGGGAGGTGTTTCTGTTAATGTAGTGAGAGACAATGGTTCCTCAGGTTGTACTGTCAGGCAGAGTCTTGTTCATTCTGAAGAGTATACAGGCAGACAGATCCAAGCTCAGCTTATTGATGGATCAGTGAGATTGTTTCCTGAGGCATGTATCCAGGTAGCATCTCCCTTTTACACAGGTTCAACTGTTGCAGCTGTCATGCAAGAACCTATGTTTGACCTCATTATAGGTAACATATCAGGTGCCAAGTATAGTTGCACCACAGATGTCACTACTCAGACTTCGGCTGCAGTAACACGAGCCATGGCCAAGGCTCCAAATTGTGTTGCCCCAGTGGCTATTGCATTGCCGCAAGATCTGATTTGTAGTCAAGATGTTGTCCAAGAGCAACAGACTGACCCGACCCTTGCTGTTGTGCGGAAGAAACAAAAGGGTAAAGTGACCAAGTATTCACGGGGTGGACGAGCCAGGTTCCTTCGCAAACAAGGACGGCTCTACCGTGAGTCATGAACACTCGAGGGCGAGGTTCAATTGCAGTTTGTCGTTCCCGCGAATTACCGCCAAGCAGTATTAGAATGGGGTCATTGTACAGCATCAGGAGGTCATATGGGCAAAAAGAAAACCCAAGACCGTATCCGTGCTGACTTTCTGGCCAGGAATGGGACAGGGAATTGATAGTTTTGTGAACTCCTGCAATGTGTGTCGACGTACCACCATTCAGGAAAATTTCCTTCCTGCGCCATTTGAATCCACGCCCATAATCTCTGAGTCGTGTGAGAGAGAGGGCTGTGGTAATGTAGGCACAGACCTGATGTCTCGCCTGCTGAATGATGATTAATGTGAGTATTTGTCGTACACTGGGTTCCCTAAGACTGTGCTGTTCTAAGAGATTTCAGCAATCCAAGAACTAGCTTGGTTCCCAGTCAGCACTATGCTGCTAAGATCTCACGTCTGGCTTGTTGGCCCCACAGGACATAATATGTCTGGGGTCTGTACATACATATGTACCATAGCTCATAAGTGCACAGTCGTGGAGATCCCAACCGAGGACACCGATGACGAATGTACAGCCACGGCGATCCCAACCGAGGACACCGAGGACAAATGAGCAGTCGCAGCGATCCCTACCGAGGACACCGACGACAAGCCCTTATTAGTTGTAAGCGTAGGGCTTGTGCATATTGTATGTACCGTAGATTAAGGTAGGTTAAGGGGGAAGTCCGAGACCCCGCAGAGGCAATCTGAGGCTGTGTTTGAATTACCTTGTGGTGTGTCTCGAGCTGTGGGCCTCCCTGAGGATTCCCGGAGATTACACAGAAGCCACATGAGTGTTCACACCCATGCAGGGTGTTAAAATGTGACCTGCCCAAGTTTGCATAGGGATTCTTGACTACCTTTATTAGTTATAAGTGCGTAGTCACGGCGGTCCCAACTGAGGACACCGATGACAAATGGGCAGTCGTGGTGATCCCAACCGCGGACACTGATGACGAGCCCTTTGTAGAAATAAGTGTAGTTATAAGTGAGCAGTCACGGCGATCCCAACTGAGGACACCAATGACAAATGGGCAGTCGCGGTGATCCGAACCGCAGACTCTGACGACGAGCCCTTTGTAATAGTAAGTGTATAATTATAAGCGACCAGTCACGGCGATCCCAACCGAGGACACCGATGACAAATGGGTAGTCGCGATGATTCCAACCACGGACACTGACGACGATCCCTTTGTAATGAAAAGTATAGCTATTAGTGTGCAATCACGGTGATCCCAGCCGAGGACACTGATGACAAACGGGTAGTCGCAGCGATTCCAACCGAGGGCACCGACGACGAGCCCTTTATTAGGCATAAGTATAGGTTAAAAAGGGCAACTATTAAGGAAATAATGGCGACATATGTACGAAACTTGCTGTTAACTGACTTTCAGCTAAAGAGTACTTTCTGTTGTGTATGGATTGATTGCTGGGTGGATGAAATTGTAATTTAGTGTAAATTCTTTCATTGACACTATTGATGTTCCACCTTGACTCATTTCACAGGTACAGTTGTTGGGTGAAGAAGATGTCCAGGACCATTGATTGTCTCTGCTGCATGCTGCCACTTCTCCTCTGCCCTTGTCGCCTTTATTATTGCATTAATATGTATTATTATTATTGCTTTACACGTAGGTACAGTTACACTACAACTGTCACACCTACACCGTTTATCACATACACCACGCTACATAACAATTAGTTGTCAATATAAATGTAGCGAACTTTCGCTCAGTTTGACCTGGGTACAGGATTTTTCACTGTCGTCTCGGAGTTTTTCCCTCAAGCTTGCTTCTCTTAACGTAAATATGAGGTTTTTACGCTCATAGGCGACAATGTTTTTCTCCTGTAACAGGATAGTTCACACACCATAGTGTGAATCTTGTGTGACTGAGCTAGGGTGTAAATATATATATACTGTATAATGTCAAATTTTACTAAAGTAAAATTTGAATTTTTTCAGGGGTGTAATGTCACAAATTTTCTACATCGTAAAATCATGTAAAGTAAATTGTGACATCGAGTGATTTTGTGGGAGGAACGAATTATTATGAAATGTACGATGTTTCGCTCATTCTCTCAAACCGTCCGCTCGCGTGCTTGTATTCGCATCACGTTGTCAAAACTTTCGTCATTCTTTCGCGAGTGATTGTTTTTATGTGTGGGTGGTGCATTCCTCTGAGCGATAATTTCTGAATTATCGCTCCCGCTCTGGGCCATTACGCCGGCCATGCCCTTTCACATGCTTTTTGTGCCGGGTACTCAAAATCAGAGCTAGTCTGACTGTAGACACGGTGCGTCGCGGTTCACCTTTGCATAAGGTTTGAGTGATTTCTTAGCGATTTCAGATCTCAGGTTGAGTTGGCGTGTATCGTCGTAGCTCCCACCCCTTGGTGATCGTCACAGCAGCTCGGTCTCATCTATACCGATTAGTATTTTCTTGTTTTCCTAGGCTTTAGCTTTTGAGATACAGTATTTAGCTGTTTGTCTCAGTGTCTGAGTGAGTGCATTTCACTTTCTTGATTTGAATTGGAGTCATGTAGCGTAAATTTATTTGCTTGTATTCAATAAATTTACAGTTCGTTTTTTTTGAGCTTTGTTAAATGTAACAGTCGTGTTTAATTTTCCCACTTGTTTAATACAGTTTTGCTACTCCACGTTAGCACAACTCTTTATATTAAATCACGACTGGTACTTAGGCCAGCTTTTGGCATTAATCCTTAAATCCGTTGTGCTAGCTAGGAGTTTGGCTCAGCCAAGATCCTGTTTATCTTTATTATTATCATTTTTGAATGTTAAGGGGAGAAACTAACTTTCTCAGAGGCCAACGGAACAATATTACAGCCTACCTGAGCATCTAGAGTCTGCTGTGTACCGTTGAGAAAGTCTATAAATTCTCGACTCTAGAGAATTGGCGAAGTAAGCCCGCATAAAGTGAAATCGCTACTTGTTTTCACGAGTCTATTCTCTCGTAGTAAATGACTCGATAGTCATTCTTAGCTCACATAGCTATATATTGTATACTCGAATTATACAATATCACATTATCTTGTGAATTATACACTATCCTTTTGAAATACATAAAATTTCCCCTGACAATTCTATTCTTGCTATGTCCAAAGAGCCATTCTGTTCATTTTTTTTTATACTAGATGCGTTACATATAAAATACATTATCCCAGTCAGTACGACAGACTTTTCCTAAACTGAATCAAATCGTGCACAGGTAACAGAAATATTCTGAAATGTGTCAGAGTATTGAAAGAGTTAGTGATAAGGCATTTATGACTGAAGTGAGCATGGTTGTATCGTGGGGTAAATGTGTTTGAGAGTTACGAAGATGAAGCATATAAATGGAAATACACTGCTAATACTGCAGTGATGGCTATGATGGTGAGAATCATTAATGACATCAAAGAAGCATAAGTTATGGCAGAAACGAGATTAAAAAAAAAAAAACGCCACGAACTCACGCCCCAAGCTATCGAGACAAAGTGTCTTTCAGTATGCCTTCGCCCAGCCTTGCACTAGGGCTCACCATACATCCTCCATGACAGGGTTCATTTTGGGTTAAAATGAAACTGATGAAAATCTAAGTCGAACTAATATGATACTGATCTTTGATTCCTTGACCTAGCTGAGCTAATCGGTTCATCATCTCCTCATACTGCATCACTGATAAAAGTTTGGGGGAAATCCATTGATGGATTCAGGAGATACTGCACCCACAATGGTGTTATAGTAGAGGACCTTCCAGTCGTGTCCGTGACTAAAGTTTTACAATCAGTATTTGAAGGTATATTATGGTAAAACATGTAAAAAAAAAAAACAATACCGGGGACACCTCACAAACGTGAGGAGAAACTCCATGAGGCAAAATCCAATATGGCTGCCAGCTATCTCATTCCTTTCTATATTTTGGGTTCTAACTACCCTAACCTCAAGTTCTGGTGTCTAAATATATGTTTTTGAGGTCATTGAAACCAGTTCTGGCCACGTAAAAGGTGTATTATTGCATGTTCTTGAATTATTTGTATACAAGGGGAGGGAGGGAGCCGAATCCAAAATTCCTGAAAAAAATTATATATTTTCCCTGTCTCAGGCCCTAATTGTTCTGTGTCTATTTACAGATTTTTTCAATGCACAGAACACAGCTCTGGTCATAAAAGAGCAATTATGTTGATAGATAAGGAGCTATCAATTCATCAGAGGGCAATATTGACAACTAGTCATCCTATTTCTTCCATATCTCGTGTTAATTGGTCGAAACACATGATACGAGTATTGGTGCCTAAATATGGATTTTGGGGGTCACTAAATCCGTTGTTTGGCTTGAAATAAGTATATTACTCAACGTTCCTGAGATATAAAACATGCCCATGGATCTGACCTATTTTTAATATAAATTTACTGATATCGGAGAGATCAAGAAAGTAGAAAAAATTGTATATAACATTTGCATGAAGTTTCCAGAACATGCAGCCATTTTTACAAACCCATGAAATGCATTTGTAGAAAAGTCAAGACATTGGCTATGATGACTAAATTCATTCCTGAAGTCTGTGTGCAGCCCCTGTTTGCTGGACTCACTCAGTGAAAGCTTACTGATTGTGGGTGGTGTTGGAAACTTATCACTGGATCTTATAAACATTAGTGTTCATAAAGACACAGAGCCAACTGTTGGAATGTTGGAAATGGAAATAAAGTTCCTCAGTATGAGTGTTCACATTGTGAAGCGTTTACTATATTATTCTTTGTACATGCTAGTTTGCACAGAGAAGGGACCATAGTGACAGCGATTATAGATTTAGAAGATACAGATGTACTTGTGTCGGCAGCCAATGTTGCTCATGTTTGATGGCATTCTGGCACTTAAAGGCAAACAGGAGCCATTGACTGCAAAAGACTGTGTTCTCATGGTACTGCTGAAGTTATTGTTCATATGCATATCAGCAGTGGCTCAGACACAACCAAAGGTTTTTTTGGTCACGGCAAGTCCATCATTGACAAAACTGTGAGCTCTTCTGAGGCAAAATCCACGTTACATTTATTGGGTCAGATTCTTCCTGCAACCCAGGATACTCTAACTAATATAGCAAAGTATACAGTAAAGTTTATCTATCTATATTATTGTGATCCGATATCTGTACGTTTGTTGCTTTGTTGGTTTGTTTCCATATCACATCAAAAATGGCGCATGTAGCTCAAATTTTTGTTAAAGCAATTTTTGTGTGTGTGTGTGTGTCCGATTCTGGGTATAGGCTTCACAGCCTACTATCAAGGCCCAGCAGTCCTCCCACATACAATACACCTCTACATGTCGCCACTGAGAACGAGAACAGAAGGGCGAAGCGATGTATAATGAAACCACTTATGGTAGGGGACCGTGTTTATGTGAAGAGTGTACCTGCCAGGGGGGTGGCAAGGAAATTGCAACCTTTGTTTTCAGGACCCTATCGTGTAATTGATTGGGTAAATGATGTTATTATCAAGGTTCGTCCTATACAAGGGGGGAAAGTAACCACTTTACACACTGACAGGGTGAAAGTGGTCAAGGAGGAGTGTATTACGAAGAAGCAAAATCGTAATGCAAGAATGGCTTATCCTATTCATGAAGGTCGAGAGACTAGGGATGAAGGAGAAAATGCAGGTGAGGAAATAAATGAGGAAGAATGTATCTCAGGGCCTGTAATTGACTTCAGTTTGCCTCCTCCACAAGTAAGTCAGGCTACAGGTAATGGTGTAACTGGCAACTCAGCGGGTTTGCGGCAACCCACCACTGAGTTTCAAGGCCAGCCACCACTTCACTCACCTCCACACCACACCACACCTCACACTCCGCCACATTGTAGATAAGTTTGAGGTCACATTCTAGTGTCCCAGACTACCCGTTGAGTATGGATAGACCTATTGAATACCAGACTGCACATGCAGAGGCACCTGGTGTGACTGAAACACAGACTGAAGTGACTGAGGACAACACAGGAGACATGTAGTTTTTACTAAATGAACAAATGATAGTCAGGTGAACTTGTGGTTATAATTTTACGAATCTCATGCAGATGATTGCTTGGGTTTGGGTGAGTCCATCCCAATTGGAATCGATAGGACCACGAGAGGAGACACCTGCCAACTTGGGATTGGTGTTTTCACCTGCGGGTCGTTTGATGATTACAGGAAATAATTATGTAATTCCATTTGTACTTAATA
Organism: Birgus latro; assembly: GCA_018397915.1. Taxonomy (NCBI): domain Eukaryota; kingdom Metazoa; phylum Arthropoda; class Malacostraca; order Decapoda; family Coenobitidae; genus Birgus; species Birgus latro. Next base: position 16,171 of record JAGKTI010010274.1, read on the forward strand.
AGGAGGAGTTGTTCCAACCTTTACGTGTTGCTCGTGACTTGAGTGATGCCATATTGTGGAATATAGGCCACATGGATAATGGCAGCGCTCTAGTTGCTTCATTACGGAACACTGGGCATGCATTTCAAATTGAATTTGATGCTCGCTATCAGGATTTGAGCAATTACATAGACTATCTCATGTCAGATCATCCATGGAGCCGTCGCTCCAGGAGGGGTGCGATCGACATATTGGGGCAGTTTGCCAATGTCTTGTTTGGAACAGCTACTTAACAACAGGTTGATGACATTCATGCTAGATTAGGGAGCCTTGAGACGATGTCAGAGAAGGAGAGGTCAATATTAAATATTCATTCCAAGGTACTGAATAGTTCAATAAGGAATGTGTCACATATGCAGGCAGCACTGTTGAAGATACAGAAGGCTGCAAATATTTCTTACAGTATCATATGATAGTATTCGCTGAAGACCTTAGAGTTGGAGAATGAAGTAAAGATGCATGAGGCCTTGTTTAACCTTCAACTCGCCCTGTCTGACATCATAGCTGATCATTTTAGAATTAAGTTGGGCATACAAGAAATGCTTCAGGCTAGGCTGAGTTTAGATATTGTCCCTAACCTTATCTTGTTGGAATTATTGGGGAATATCTCACTCAAGGAGCCGGGTCTACTTTTCCCAGCGAGGCCAGAATATCTAGCACTGTATCGTGACATCATCAAAGTTGTACCTCGAGGTTACATGTCAGCTGTGTGCTTTTATTTACTAATACCGGTGTTGGGTGACCCTTCTGATGTATTTGACATCTTTAGGATCACCTCACTTCCTTACAGTGTGCCTGCTACGGAGGTCTACGTGAGAGTACTTCACCAGTATAACTTCCTTGCTTTCACAGAAGACCGCCTCCATTATGTGCTGTTTCAAGATTTCACCAGTTGCAGGGACCACCAGGACTTGGTGATCTGTGAACCTTTGGGATCCGTTTATCATGTTACGACCCCATCTTGTGAGAGTGATTCTTTTCTCAAAAGAAACAATGCCACAAAGCTCTGTAGGAAAGAAATCTTAACTTCATTCAGTCCAGTTTTTGTGAAACTGAAAAATCATTGGTGCTTCTCAACAGCACAGCCTTTGTATTTCACGTTAAAGTGTGCCGTAAATCCTATTAGGAAGACGGTGCAAATTGTTAAGGGAGTAGGTAAATTGGTCTTGGGGGATGGCTGTAGTGCTCACAGTGAAGCCTTGACCCTTCCTGCTTATGCAACTCTCACTGTAGAAACTAAGCTCACTGTTTACCCCCATCTCCTAAACCTGAGTACCTCACTCACACATGCTGAACTTACAGCTATCAAGGACTTACCCACTTTAGGACCTAACCTTAACATTACTCCTCTGTTTCTGGATGATCTCATTAAATATCAAAGTCAGTTGCAGTTGACTGAACCTCTCAAACCCTTCGGTTCCTCCACTTTCTTCTGGTACTATGTCAATTCTGGAATAGCTCTCTTTCTAGTTCTCCTGTCCGCATATATCCTTTACAAGTGTTACACTAATGGCTGTGGGTGTACATGTTGCAGACTTGAGTCCATACTCAGACGTCAACGTCCACAGAACCAGCCATGCTCTACTCACGACGAGGACGTGTGATTTCATCTTTGGGGGAGAAATGTTGGGAAGCCGACAAGCCTCCCCTCAGGCAGATGCAAGCAGACACACAGCTGTAACAGGTGTGGAGACGAGTACACCTGCTGGATGTGAGTTTAGAGTGAAACACAGACAGAAGAGAGAGAGTAGGGAGTTTGATGTCAACTCTTCATATAGTTGCGGACAATAGGATAGGGAGATGGAGTAAGGAAGGAAGGTTGAGAGATAAAAGTAAAAGCCAGCTGAAAGGAGGAAGGAGAGAGAGTAAGAGGAGTGATGGTGGTATTGGTTAGATGTTTGTGCAGACATGTGCTGATTCTGCAGTTCGGGGCGTGAGAACACATGCTGATGCGGAGTTTTGTTCGGGCCTCTACGGTGGATGACGCAGGTGACGTGTGGATAAGGGCGGTGGATGAGTGGGTGAGGCCATCACCCAGCTCGCAACCATGTGACCTGCTGGTGAACATCGGCAACCCTTGAGGCCAGGATAGGTTACGGAGCTCAGTTGAAACTTGGGGCTATTCATAGCTCTGGGTGACGCCGTGACGGGAGGACGCAGCTTGACGTAGCCTGGGGCGGAGACACGTCGCGAGGGACGTCGCTTTGTAGCCAAAAGGGAGTAGAATTCCAGGGGCGACATGAAAGCACTTCTGTTAACAGTGAGTTAAAAGTACAAGCTTATTGTAATCGCGGGTACAACTTGTGAACAGTGCTATTATATAAGTCTGTCGTCTGGGACTGGTAAAAAAGGACTCCTAGTTAGAAATGGAAGGAGAAAAGACTTCAACTGTTTAAATGTGTTTTTCTTGTAACAGTGTAACTTTATATATATAAGTAAATAAAGAGAGTGCTTTATTTATAACAGCACTAGTAACTTTTACAGGATTAAATATATAAGATTGATTTTAAAGCACAGAACACTTATGAGATCTTTAATTAATTAATATAGTGTTAGTAATAAAGTGAACTGAGTGTAGATGTTTTAGTGCGGTTTCTAGCACGGAACTTTATATGAAGTGAAATGAGGGGGGAAAATACCTCATGACTTTTTTGTGTGTAAATATCTTGTGAATACTTTTTTATAATTAAAGCTTAGAAAAGCCATATCATTTTTTTACTTCTTCAGTGTTCCCAGTTCTAAGTACAAGTGTACAGTGAGACTCAAGTCGCGCATTGCCAGTGTCTAAATGATTCATGCTACCAAAGTATTAAATACGGGAGGATAATATTCCCGAGATGAATATCATTTCGGCACCAAGGCAGTGCTGCGACAACTGTCACCACAATTGGCGATGATGTCACCTTGAGTTCTCTCCATATCACACCATCACTAAGGCCTTTTCTTTTCTGGCCTTTTTACTTCATTGGTGTTGAAGTCGGCGGCTGCTGGCACTCAGCCACGAATCTGGACACAGGGAAAACTTTTTGCGTAGGTCTATCCATCATGGAGATATGCAAGTAACTGAAGCATGACTCAAATGCGTGCAAGAGGGTTGTCAGCGGCTGCATGTGGTGAAAATAACCAGCAGAATGTTCACCCCGCTGCAGGGGGTCACCTTGACGTTGTGGCGGGGCTTGAAACGTGGTTGGCGGTGCCACCTACTTTGGGGGCTCACCTACCTTTGTAGGGTTCGGCATTTGTCGCCCTCGTGGACCAAGCACCCCCTACATCACTAGTGGAGGAGGCCTGCTGGTGATGTTAGTCCCAGCCCGTTTACCATCTAGGGCAGGACTGTTGCCTCCCCACGTGTTTGCCGTGCGTGGCGTCCCGTAATGCTGGGAGACGGGAGTCCTGGAGGTTGAGCGATGCTGCACGATGCGCCCTGCAGCTAGCAAAACATCTCTTTGGTCCCTTATTCTGGCCAGACGGGCGGCCTGGTTGGGCCCGACCAGGTCAATCGGCTGGTCATGCGTTGGCTAGGGTCAAGTGGGCATCGGGGGACCTGGTGGCTCCTATCGTCCTGGAGTCACCCTTGCCCGGTTCCCCTGGTGGTTACCTGCGTATACTCTCCCGCTACCTCTGGGGTCGCCAGTGGTGTTATCCCTGGCATACGACCTCCCCTTGTTGGGCTCCATGGTGGGTGGAGGGGTGGGGGAATGAAGTTTTCAGAGATCTTATGGCTTTGCCTTACTCAAACAACTCCCCAATTCCTGACGATCCGGCACCCGTCCCTGGCTCCTCTCATGATATTTCCTCGGGCGAGGCCACCGTGCCCACCCGTCCAGCTTCACTTCTGGCCACCCTGGAACCTTACCAGCCTGGTTCCAGTTCCAGGAATAAGAGTAAGGCCAAGAATAGAGGACAGAACAAGTTGGAGAAGTCCCCTGGAATTACTCACGAGGTTCTTCCAGGAATATTTGAAAGAACAGACTTTGTGAAGTATTACACTGTCCAGACACTCGAGGGACAACCAATTTCCAACCTCGACATCTTCGAAGTACACAGAGAGATCGTGGCTACTTGTGGGAGGGAGCCGAAGATGTCTGCTCAGGGGGATGGCAGCCTTCTAGTTGAGGTTGCATCACCTGAGGAGGGTTCCCGTCTTGCAACCAAATGCAAAGAACCCAGTGCGAAGTTCGCTTGTGCTCCACATGCAACTTTTAATCAATGCCGTGGGGTTGTGTTTTCCCGAGACTTGCTTCGGTACTCGGAGGAGAGGCTGCTCGAGGAACTGAAGGTCCACAAGATCATCAAAGTGGAAAGATTCCAAAAGAAAATAGATGGAGTCCTCACTCCAACCCCATCCTTGCTATTAACTTTTGATTGTACAGTTCTCCCTCCCTCCATCAAAGTTGCCTGGCTCTCTCTGAAGGTCAAATCCTTTGTCCCGAATCCGCGACGTTGCTACCATTGCCAAATGTATGGGCATGTTGGCCGTGTCTGCCGTCGATTGCAACAGGGCCTCCCGGTGGTGTGCGTAAATTGTGGTGACTCCACACATGCAGGTCAGGACTGCCCTGGGCCTGTTTGTTGTGTTCACTGTGGTGAGGCGCATCCTGCTTCCTCAAATGACTGTACCCGGTTCAGGTTGGAGAAGGAAATCCTTCTCATCCGAAATCGGGATAAGGTGAGCTTTGCCGAGGCCAGGAGCAGAGCCATGGCATCAGTTTTCCAAAACGGGGTTTCCTATGCTACAGTCTTGTCCCGTAATAAATGTCCACGTCGCGCTGCCCAACAGCAGTCCCAAGTTCCGCTCACAGTGTCTGCATCCACAAACCTGATGACTATGAACCAAGAATCTACCCCTCTCGAGATGGTAGCCCCTGCAGACCAGGTCTCAGCCTCTCCACCTCTATCTACCAGTAATAACGATGTGCACTTGCCAACCTCTAAACGTCATCGTGGTTCCTCAGAGTCTTTGAGTCCAGAAGATCCCCCAAGCAAGGTATCACTAGTAGAGTCCTCTCCACCAAATGTTAGTCGTTCCACGTGCCAACCCTCGGACCCCGCCTCTGGGTCACGGAGGGCTCCTCAGGCGTCAGTTGAGTCTGGCGCCTCCTCCTCGGGAGCATCGGAAATTTCTCCTCCGGATGCCTCTGAGGATTCTGTCTTGCCCCCTCCAAGTTTGGGACCTCAACCCCCACTACTCGCCCCCCTGGGTCGTTGGGGGCAGTGGATAGAGGGGTGAACAAAAATCCCTCATCCACTGGGCATCGACGAGTAACGGTGAAGCCTTCTATCACTTCGCAGGGCCTAGGTCATCGCACTGTTCACAGTGCCGCCCGTGAAATGCCCTCTAGTGGACGTGCCCGCCCTAATAAGAAGGCTGTCTCCCAGGGTCACTCAGTAATTTCTACTAAGTGACCCTTACTTCTCTGTAAATAGTTCCTCCATATTCCCTCATCTTTTGTTCTTTTATGTGTTTATGCTTTTACCTCACTTTTTAATAGTGACAATGGCTACTATTATCCAATGGAACTGTCGTGGCCTACGTGCAAATTGGGAGGAACTTCGTTGGCTTCTGGCAAGGTATTCCCCTGTGTGTGTTTGCCTACAGGAGACAATGGTTGGAGATTCTTCTCCCTCCAGTCCTCCTGGTTACCATGTATTTTATTCAATTCCTCTTCCTGGACAGGGACGTAGTGGCGGTGTAGCCATCCTCCAACGAAATGACACCCCATTCATCCGCCTGAATCTTACTACGCCTCTACAGGTTATTGCTGCTCGAGTTTTCCTTCACCGTTATTATACAGTATGTTCCATATATTTACCACCCAACACAACAGTCAGCAGGGACGAGCTCGAACTCCTCATTCGTCAGTTACCTTCACCCTTTCTACTCTTGGGAGACTTTAATTGTCGCCATCCAATGTGGGGTGATTGCCTGACTAACCAACGTGGAGACTTGATGGCATCACTACTGGAGGTTGGAGACCTTGCATTAATAAACACTGGTGCTTTTACACATTTTCATCCCCAAACAAATTCCTTTACTGCCATCGACCTGTCTGTTTGCTCACCCGACTGCATCCTGGATTTCACCTGGGAGGTTATGGAGAGTTTGCATGGGAGTGACCACTTCCCTGTCCTCCTTACATCACCGACATCTGGTCCCTGTTCCCGCTTACCGAGGTGGAGGCTAGATAAGGTGGACTGGTCACTTATCTCTGCTTTGGCATCTTTTGATTCCTCTGCAGAGGAATATCCAACTATAGATGAAGCCGTTTCCTTTTCACCTCCACTTTGCATTCTGCTGCCCTTGAAGCTATCCCAAAAACCTCTGGCATGTATCGCTCTAGACCTCTCCCCTGGTGGAATGAGGAATGCAGGGTTGCCGTACGGACTAAGAAGATAGCTTTTTCCCGCTATCAAAGATGCAGAACTGAGTATAATCTTATTCAGTTCAGGAGGGCAAGGGCTAAGGCTCGTCAGGTGCTCAAAGAAGTTAGGCGGGAATCTTGGAAAGCATATGTTTCCTCAATTAACTCTAGGACGCCAGTGTCTCAGGTGTGGAAGGACAGGAAAATTTAGGGAAAATTTACTCCAACTAAGTCCCCTGTGTTGAAGGTTAATGGCATTCCTGTCGGTGACCCCGTGATTGTGGCCGATACTATGGCATCTGCATTTGCAGCAGTCTTTCATAGGGACGCTGCCACTTCAACGTTTTCTAGACACAGAGAGTTGGAAGAAGCTAAGGTGCTGGACTTTTGTTCGGAGAATAGGGAAACGTACAATCTCCCTTTCTCTTCTCACGAGCTACAGTTTGCACTTTCCCTTTGTCATGACACATCTCCAGGGCCGGATGACATATCATACGCGATGCTCCAGCACTTGGATGAGGATACACAGTGTTCTCTCCTCAACCTTTTTAATAGAATTTGAAGGAACTCTTCTTTACCCACCTCTTGGCGTGAAGCTATTGTATTGCCATTCCAAAAGACAGGGAAAGCAGGGTACAGTCCTCTTGAATATAGGCCGATTGCTTTGACGTCCTGCATGTGCAAATTGTTTGAAAAAATGGTTAATACTCGCCTTACATATTTCCTTGAAAGAAATGAGTCTCTTTCTAATTGTCAGTCTGGTTTTAGAAAGTATCGTTCAACAACAGATGCGCTGGTACGTCTTGAGGCAGCAGTTTGTGCTGCCTTTGCTAGGAAGCAGCACCTAGTATGCGTTTTCTTTGATCTGGAAAAGGCATACGACACAACATGGAGATTTGGGATATACAAGGACCTACACTCTATAGGATTACGTGGAAGACTGCCCCTGTTTCTAATCGATTTCCTTCGTGATCGTAAATTTAAGGTTTGAGTTGGTTCCACCTTGTCTACGTCGTACCCTCAGGAGGAAGGGGTGCCTCAAGGAAGTGTCCTTAGTGCGACTCTGTTTGCAATTGCATTGAATGGTATTGCAGCATCAGTTCCAGAAGGAGTATCTGCCTCTCTATATGTTGATGATTTAACACTATGGTTTGCTGCTTCCCGAATGGCTGTGGCAGAGCGCAGAATGCAGCTTGCTCTGGACAGGGTATCACACTGGGCTACCATGCATGGCTTCCGTTTTTCACCAACTAAAACAGTAGCCTTACATTTCTGTCATTTGAAAGGTATACATCCAGACCCTGACCTCCAATTGTACGGCCAGAGAGTGCGAGTTGTAGGTGAGGCAAGGTTTCTTGGCCTTATTTTCGATAGGAGGTTGACATGGGTCCCTCATATCCGCTCTTTACGTCAGTCATGTCATCGAGCCCTTTCTCTCCTACGGACCTTGTCACATCTGTCATGGGGCGCCGACAGAACTACCCTGATACACCTTTACCGTAACTTAGCGAGGAGCAAACTAGACTATGGGTGTGTTGTGTACTCGTCAGCTTCGGAGGCACGGCTACGCCCATTAAATTCAGTCCATCATGCTGGGATCCGTCTGTCTACTGGGGCTTTCCGCTCGTCACTGATACCTAGTCTGTTGGTTGATGCAAATGAGCCACCATTGGACATCCGTAGACAGTCCTTATTAGTGCGGTGTTGGCACCGCCTCCACCGTCTTCCCAACTCTCTGTGTAGTAGGGCTGTCTCTGAGACTACTCTCCATCACTTTTACAACACCCATCCCCACCATCCCCACCCTTTTGGGTACAGAGTAAGGGCTGCCATGGAGGAGCTGTGTTTTCCCTCCTCCCCTGTTTGCCCGGTACGTGTTTCCCGAGTGCCTCCATGGCTTCTTCCAGAGGTTCAACCGTGTGTTTACTTCCCAGAGAGAAAGACCTCCCTTTCCTCACAGGCGGCCCTCTCTTACTTTTTGGAACATGCCGCTACCCAGTGACTCAATCCCTGTGTATACAGATGGGTCCGAATCCCTTTCTGGGACTGGGTTTGGCGTCATTCTTAACGACTTTAGCCGTGGCGGGAGTCTCCCTCCTTCCACATCCATTTTTACTGCTGAACTTACTGCTATTTTAGTTGCAGTAGAATTGATTTTTAGTTTACCTCCATCTTCTTTTACCATTTTTAGTGACTTTGCCAGTGCCATGCAAGCTTTGTCTTGTACCTCCTCATCTCATCCCCTAGTCTTGGCCATCCTGGAGTGGCTCTACGTGTTGAATAGGCGTGGGTACTCTGTAAAGACGTGTTGGGTCCCTGCCCATGTAGGGGTTGTGGGCAATGAGTGAGCTGACTCCTTAGCGAAAGCTGCTACATCACGCCAATTCTCTCCTCTTTACGTTGTCCCGTTTGACGATCTCCGTGTAGCCAGTATGACGGCTGTGCGTTCTTGTTGGCATAAGATGTGGGATGCCGTTGGGTCAAATAAGCTTCGCAGTATTCGTCAAGACCTGGGTAATGGAGGGTATGGAGGAATGTCCCGTCAGTGGGAGACAGTCTTAGCTCGCCTGCGGATTGGTCACACTAGGCTGACCCATGGTTTTTTAATGGAGAGGGCTCCCCCTCCCTTTTGTGATGATTGCCTAGTTCCTTTGACAGTACAGCACATTCTTGTGGAGTGCCCCAGTCTGGGAGACCTTCGCCAGCAGTGCCTTTCAAGGTGCCGGACCGGTGACGGGTCCTACCTTCTCTCCTTGGTGCTTGGGGAGGAGGCTTGTACTGCAAAAGGAGACACTTTCTCTTTTTTTAACTCATGCTGGCCTACTGAGGAAGCTATAGCGCTCAATTTGTTTTAAATTTATGTTTTAATGTTGTTCTTATAACTCCCTTTATGGTGTTTCTCACTTATATTTGTCTTTTAGTTTTGAAGTGTTCTGTGTCTCCTCCTTTTATTGATTTTACATTATGCTGACCTTTTACGGTTTTTGTGTTCGGCGGCATATGACCCTTGCTGTTGCACCGCCAAGTCAATATCATTCATTCATTCATTCATTCATTCAGCAGAATGTTCAAACAATGCAGCGAAACACTAGATCATGTATATGTGTCACCCAGACATCCCCGGGGCATCACATATACATGTCACCCGGATGCAATGGGTTAATCTTAGTACAATTTCTAAATATGAATGATCTTGAGGTACATTGAAAGGCCACAGACTTTGTGATTAATTTTTTTTTTTTTAACTTATTTACCATAATAGTTATGGCTAAGCCTCCTTATTGTTTCTACACATTAAGAATAGACAACTAGTAAAGCTTCACTTTATAAATGGTGAAACTTTTTGTTTTCTTAAGTATTATTATCATTTTTCCTTGCCCTTTTTTTTCGATCTTGGTATTATAAGGAATGTACCCTAGGATAACCAAAGTACTTGCACCAAAAATAAATGACCTTGACCTATTTTGAAAGGTCAAACACTCATTTTTGTGGCAAAAACTGCATTTTAGAAATGGAAATATCTCAGAAACTAATTGTGATAAAGCTGTTTGGCTGATAATCCTACAATAGCAAAGTTTGCTGAGAATTTTGCTAAATGTTTTGCCATTTAGCCTTGTGAAAAGTACCGAATTCAAATCTGCTCAGCATTTTCTTTGTCACAAGTTTTAGAGAAAACCATAAAAGTGGTAAAGATGTAACTTTACAGAAATATATCTGTGGTCCCTCTCATATATGGTTACAGTGAAGCATACAGTTAGCGAGTTACTGAGGCAAACGTAGTATGTACCCATGTGTTCTTACACACCTATGTGGTCTGATCTTGTTGATATTACACAAGAAGCTGGTACATGTTCGAAATATGAATGACCTTGATCTACTTTTAAGGGTCACAAGCTTGTTTATGATGCGAACATTTAATACCTTTTATACCATGAATGGTTTTGGCAAAGCTTCCATATTGTGGCTATACAGTAAGTATTATTATTATCATTCTTACTCTTGTTGTTGATGTTCTTGTGGTTGTTGCTGTTTTGGTGTTACAGAGAATATATAATATTAAATGGGTAGAACACGCCAGTTGGAATGTCGGCATTTGATTCGTTCGAACACCATGGGATGGGGGGAGTTCAGGCACTTAGATCGAGTAATACCAGCAGCTGAATCAGCTCTGCCCTAAGATGCTGTGGAATATGCAGCTTTGCCTGGGATCTCTTCTATATCTAGAGGAGGGTAAAGTGGGATTTGTTGTTGCTGTTGTATGATGATGATCATTTTTATAATTACAGTAATAATAATAATAATAATAATAAAAATAATAATAATAATAATAATAATAATTTTATTATTATCATTACTGTTATTATAATTATTATTATTATTATTATTTTATTACTATTATTATTATTATTATTATTACTATTATTATTATTACTGTCATCATAATCATCATTTACACTACTGTATATTTCCTTTATCAATTACCGGTACCCATTTCTGAGACAGGCGGCACGTGACAATGCTGTTCGATTCATTTCAAGTGACATAATGGATACAGCGCGGTATTTCAATGACTCTACGAGAAGTCAGTTCAATTTTATTCGATATGCTTAAAGGGTTTGTTGCTTTCCCACTCAAAATGTATAGTAGTTACCATCCTACTGCACCCAAGCCAATCTGTTAACATAATAATTTCATTTCATGTCACAGATTCTAAAACTGTTAATGCAGACTCATTGACTTATGAAAAGAAGCCATTGAATAGCAACGAGACTGCAAGGCACTGGGTCAGAAAAAGGCAACAGAAGAAAGGAGGGGAAATCAAAGATAAAAAATATAAAGGAAAGAATACGAGCTATAGACTGGAAAGGACACAAAAATGACGAAAAGAGGCGACAAGACGAGCAAGAGAAAAGAGGGAGACTCATGTAGCACATCACCGACTACAAGAGGTCTAAGAAGACAAGGTAGGTGTGGGAATTAGGTGGGGCGGGCGTCAACAAGCAAAGGAAACTGAAGAAGGCCATGGGAAACCGTGAGACAGGAATTACAAAGTGAACAAACCCCTGACAGGAGATAATCACAGATGAGTTGAGTATGACCCGACCAAAGGAGAGCTAATGCGGTCTCCCAACACCTGCATCTATGGCCAGGTGAAGACCGTGAAGAGACAAATGATTTCTCAGAAGAGTTTATTGCACGTATCATGCGACGAGAGCGGCTGCCAAACATGAAACACTAAGGATTTAAACAGGAAAAATCAGAACATAGTATCGGATAGCAAACGGAAGCGGGAAGAAAAGTGGCAGACTGGTCAAGAAAATCTACAGCAACATTACCTAGAATATCCGAATGGCCAGAGATCCAGCAAAATCGGACAGATTTATGACTGACAGTGAAAGAAAACAGCCCTGCTTGGATCTTCAGAGGAAAAGAAACTGAGTGCTCTAAAAGAATCAGTAAAAACAGTGAAAGAAGAGGAAGACGAAATCGAAATCTGAAGAGCAAAGAAGATGGCATAAAGTTCAGCTGTTAACATTCTGACAACAGATGGTAAACAACACTGATGAGAAGCAGAAGGGAAACGAACAGTACAGCCTGAACTAGATGGTTTGATCCAGTGATGTAAGCAGGAGTCGATGGAGAGTGAGGAAACAAGTGTGTAAGGAAGAGAGAATGGAACAAAGCAGCAGGAGAAGAAGACTTCGAGAAAAGCAAAATAAAAGAGAAAACAGAGGGACCTGGTAAATGCTACAGGGGACTGAAGCAGGGACTATAAGGGTGGATATCAGGAAGGGACAGGGAGCAAGAATCAAGGAAAGACTATAACCATACAGAGAAAGAGGGCGAAAAAAAAACATTACAACTGAACAGAGAAGACAGAAAGGAAGTCGAAGGAAACTGATGGAGTCTAGTAGGGGACCGAAGAGACACAAGCAGACGACAGTGTGTCAAGGAAAGGAAACCGGATTCTGAACATAAATTAGGAATAAGAGTAGACTTGAAAGCATTCCGTTCCAACCGAAGATCAACATGGTGAAATGGATCTAAATGACACAAAACATTGGAGATGAAGCAGAATAAACTTGACATTCATAATCTAACTTAGACATTACCAAAGTCAAATGAAGAAGAAGCCGCATGGTACGATCAGCACCCTAAGAAAGGTAAGCCAGAATTTGGAGAAGTTGTAACCATTTCACTGCAGCAACCCGATGCGAAAAAACATGATTTTTCCAACTCAGTCGGGAATCAAAAACAAGACTGCATGCCCGTGGGAAAGAAGAACCCC
>JAGKTI010010275.1:0-28858 GCA_018397915.1 Birgus latro
GAGAGAGAGAGAGAGAGAGAGAGAGAGAGAGAGATTACTTATGGCCTGGATGTGTACGTGCCTTCACTCGCTCCAAAACATGCCTGAATCATTTCATCTTTACATTCTTAAACAGGACACGACGAGTTTGTAAATAATCTTCAGTAGTTTTCATGAATGTGCACGTCCGTTCAAATTTTTACCAATACAGCGCAAAGAATGAACTTTATACATCATACAAAATATATAACTGGCCATTCAGAAAGATAATAAAAATGAAGAAATGCGATCTACACCAATACCTCGCGTCATTTTTTTTTTTTTTTAGCAAGTGTTCCGTATTTCATCCATTCCCTCCCTTATCTTCTCTCTCCCTGTCTTACAGCCCTCCGCCATTTCTCCCTCCCTGCCGCACCCTTTCCCTGCTTAGGTAATTCCTCTCACTCCTCCTCCCTCTTTCTCCCTTCCTCCCTCATCTCTTCCCTGCCTTACGTCTACCTTATCCTTATCGGTGCCTCGCCTCCTCAGTTTTTCCCTTCATACTTACAGCCGGTATGGTTTCGCCTGACGAAGCTGGGCCACTCCCTCAGCTCCAATATTTATTTCGTGTTGTGTGAAATTCGATAAGCCTTAGTTATGAGACAGAAAGTACTCTCCTTGGTTACTAGCCACACTTACCCTCCAATCTGACTATACCTGACCAGTAACAGAGCTGAAAAGGGATTATGGATCTCTGTCAGGTGAGAACAGACACGTTTTGAGTCCTACCGTCTTCCTATCTCATCCACTCCCCCTTGTCTCTGTCTGATTATTTCCCTGCCTTACCCCTGCCAAACCGGCTACCTTCCTCTCCAGTTCTCTCCTCTTTCCTCACCCTCTCCATTTCTCTCCTCCTGCCTCACCTTCTCCATTTCTTTCCTCCTTTCTAACCCCTACCCAATCCAGCCACACCCTGTTATCCTCCCTACAGGGGTTCTGGACGACAAGGAGAAACCAGACGTAGGAAAGAGCCTGTTTTTCCACGAGAACTCCCGATCCAGCAATTACTACTACGATGCGGACTTCGAACCGGAGTGGGAACAACACCCTACCCTCTCACCCAATGCGTACGTTCACTCTCTTTACGTTCATCCTTTTTACGTTCCCCACTGTTTACGTCCATCATTTGCGTTCAGTCTGTTTTCGTATATCCTTTGTATGTTTTTTTTTTTTTTCAATATTCACTGTGTTTACGTTCAATCTGTTTGGGTTTACATTCACCCTGTTTACCTAAGTCCTTATGGTTTGTTTATATCACAGCATCTGCACATGAACATTAGGGTTACTGATGAAGTCTCTCTCTCTCTCTCTCTCTCTCTCTCTCTCTCTCGTTTTTTCTTTCCACATCCCTGCTGACCTCACTCATTCCCTCTCTATCCCTCACAGTACCACGGGCATGGATGAGATTGACCGCGTGTGTGGCGGGTCCTACCAGTGTGTGTTCGACTTTGTGGTGACTCTCAGGAGGGACTTTGCCGATATGACCAAGTACTACCAGGATCAGTTCGTTAACATCAGGGAAGGCGGACTGAAGGCTGGTAGGTGCAGTTACGTCTCTGTTATGTCTAATTCAGGTCTGTATTTAGGTGGAGTCACGTCCGTTACGTCTAATTACCTCCACCAACGAAGATGGAGGAGGTTATGTTTTCACCTGTGTCTGTCTGTCTATTTGTGTACAAGATATCTCAAAATAGCTGTCATCGGATTTCAATTAAATCTGGTGGATAGCCTAGGTGGGAAATGAGTAAAGGAAGAGTTTATGTGATCATGACATATATCCAGATCTGGACATCATTTATTCTCTCTGCCTTTTTTTTCCCACCATTTTCTTGTATTTCTTAATCTTTTCTCACCAGTAACCTCATGAACAGCCATACCGTACTTTTTAACAGCAACAGCAACACTAACCCTAAGTTTTTTCTCAATTTTCTTAATATTTCCTATTAATTTTCTCACTTTCCAAATTTTACCAGGCAAGTAACCTCGTGTGAACCTCTGTCATCACCCCCCCCCCCCAAAAAAAAAACACTTTCTCAATACCCTTATCGACTTTTAATTCTTTCTTAATATTTCCCACATTTTGCTCACTCTTTCTCACTTTATCCTGCCAGTAACCTCGTGTGGCGCGCTACCAACACCCCCCAACGGCCGCAAATCCACCTTCAACTTCCTTAGCGGTGCCGAGGTGAAATTTGACTGTGACCCCGGCTACGTGTTACTGGGGGAGCAGCGGCGATGGTGCTATGCCTCCGGGGACTGGAACTGGCCCGAGGATGGAGAAGCGACCTGTGTTAGTGAGTATTGGGCAGAGATTTTGTGAGTTTTGGCGTTTTTAGACTTCTTCCTTCTTATCGTTCATTTTAAATCCTCTCTCTCTCTCTCTCTCTCTCTCTCTCTCTCTCTCTCTCTCTCTCTCTCTCTCTCTCTCTCTCTCTCTCTCTCTCTCTCTCTCTCTCTCCCTCTCTCTCAAATAGGTGACATATACCTGCTGCAATATACGTATATAGCCTAATATCCATCTACATAATTTTGATGCTGAACATATACAGTATATATATATACGGTACCGCATACGGTATGATTATATACCAAAGTCATTCGTCCGCACCCGTCCCTCCCCCCTCCCTCCAGGCCCTTTCCACTGGCCCCAAGAGGTCAGTTGGGGTCACCATCTGGGGTTGTGTAGGGATCACGTCAGATCAGCTGTCATGTAGGTAATATCATTTATTGCGTCATTTGAGAATAATCAGTGAGTCATTTCACGTCACCTGGACCAGTTTGAGTTATTCAGAGGGTCACATAGCTAATGTCGTTTGAAGGTCAACTGGAGGTTGTTTATTCACGGGAGGACTTTTAAAGGGTTATTTAACGTTATTTGGTAACGTGAGACCATTTAGACAATCACTTGGTCTGCAAAGCAGCCCATTTTCTCCACTCGGCAATCTTGCAAAGCAACAAACACAATAATCCCACGTCTGCGCAAGACGGACAGAAGAGGATGACCAGGTGGTGGACGGGGCCGGATGGGTGCGGATGGATGACGGCAGGACAGTGACTGAGATTGGTTGGTGATGCCACAGGTGAGAGGGAGTACCTGACCATGCAGCAGGGCATCACAGCAGGCACCGTCCTCGCCGTCCTGATCCCCGTCCTGATTGCACTGCTCTGCTACGCCTCCTACACCCGATCAAAGTTCAAGGAGGACTGGCATCGGTGGAAGGTGCCCCAGATTTACGGCCGTACTCGCCAGAATTACGACCGTACTCGTTCATCTACACCTCCTGCCCAGCGGCCCCGTCCAACCATCTCCGACCCCATTGAGACCAAGCCCCTAGACGATATTGTAAACGAGAAACCTATCATCTGGAAGTCTGAGCCCCGTGAACAGAAACTGATGAGTGAAGCACCTCTACAGGGAGCCTACTTCTCCTCCACCACCTCCCCCTCCTCTACTTCCCTTTCCACCTCTCCACACTCCTCCTCCAGTCTCTCCATGAGTCACACCAGCAGCTTCTCCTACTCTGAGGGGAAGCTGGACGCGATAGGCTGCAGGCCGATGCGGGTTCCAAAGCACTTCGATGGGGACTACGACACCCACGAACCCATTGATGATCGACCAGTGGTGTTCCCGAATGTGTTGTGGGATCTTGAGGAACCAGAAATGCGCAAGGAGTCCAATGTGTAGACTCCCCCACCCCCTCTCTCTCCATTCCTTCTTTTCCAATTCCCCATTCTCTTTTCGCTCTCTCCTACTTCTTTCTCCAACCCTTCTCGTCTACTTATTTCTCCCTTCCATCTCTTCTATTTCTTCCTTCCTTCGTCCCTCCTCCTTCCCTCTCTTCTGTATCTTCTCGGCCCTAATGCCTACATGCTTATGATGGCACGTGTTAGGCAATGTAATTATTAGAAGACACGTTCACCTTTGCCTTACTTGGAGGTTGCTTTTATGACTCAGATCGACGCATTAATATCTGCTTCACTACGAGGATGTATTTTTTATTTCCTGCTGCTTCCCGACAATATTAATCAGCTTAGGGGAGTTCCATAGCAGTGAAGGGCTTACTGGAGTCCATATGTAACCCCTCCAGTTCAAAAAAGTCTCTCCTAGGCTGAATAATTAAGCTGGAGGTATTAAAGACAAAATAGGAAAGACTTTATCTTGTGGTTAAACCTGAATGCGCCAAGATGTAAACAGGCCTTCAGTTTTGTGGTTTTTCTTTTGTCATAAACTAGTCCGTAAGGTATGTAATGTTAGGCGATTATTTTAGCAGTAGCTAGTAATTTGTAACATTAGTTTAAGCTTTTACGTAGTAATCTATCGCTTTTTGACGCCCTAGGCACTCAGAAGCAGGGCGGAATTATTCATAAAGGCTCAGACAAAGCCATTCTCCTCCTGAAAAATGCATCACTTATTATTAGCCAATCACGTTTGTTGGTTCGCGGGATTTCAAGCATTTGTACATGCCTTTTGAATTATAAACATTTTTTACACCTTGTATATGCGTTACACTTGCCAAATGAACGTTTACAAAATAAATCCTGGTTGTATTATTTGTAATGTTTTAGAATGTGGCTTATTTTCTGAGAGAGGTAGGGTGGAACAGCTGGCATTTAATCTACCGACAAAATTGTAAGTATATAATCTACGCTCATTAATCCTGGTATATTTAATATGTATACTAAAAATGCAAAGTCGAAATTTATCATTCCTCTGCACCATCTCGGATCTGTCAGAATTTATAATCTTCCTACACTAAACAACAATAATCAGCAGGTTCATATCCGCTTCATTAGTCCAGAACACCAGATGTGTGAAGGAACTGTTGTCCGTAACTGTACATTGCATAAAGTACTATCAGCCTCCCCCTGCCTCATCCCTCACCCTGCCTCATCCCTCACCCTGCCTCATCCCTCACCTTGCTTCATCCTTCACCATTCCTCACCCCGCACCTCTCACCCTGCCTCATTCCTCACCCTGCCTAACGCTACCTCACCCCTCACTCTCCTTCATTCCTCATCCTACCTAACGCCTCGCCCTGCCTAACCTTGTCTCACACCGCAACCCTCACCATGCCTCATCTGTCATCCTTCTCAACTTCTCACCCTTACAACAGATCATACTGTACCTCACTTTACCTCCCCCTTATGTCACACTATCTCTCCCCTACTTCATACTCTCTCACCCTTACCTTGCACTATCTCATCCCTACCTCACACCATCTCACCCTTTCTCACACTTTAACCCTATCTAACCCTATCTCACCTCACCTCACTTTATATCACTTTTACCTCCCATAATATCACTCCTGTCCCACCCCTACCTCACAGTACCACCCCCTAACTCACACCATCTCACCCTACCTCACAGTACTCCCCCCTACCTCACACCATCTCACCCTACCTCACAGTACCCCCCCCCTAACTCACACCATCTCACCCTACCTCACAGTACCTCCCCTCTACCTCACACCATCTCACCCTACCTCACAGTACCCCCCCCCACCTCACACCATCTCACCCTACCTCACAGTACCTCCCCCCTACCTCACACCACCTCACCGTACCTCTACCCTACAGCCGAAGCGGAGTATCTAACCATGCAGGCTGGCATCACCGCGGGCACTGTTCTGGCTGTCCTCCTACCCGTGCTCATCGCCCTCCTCTGCTACGCCTCCTACGTGAGAGACAAGAACAGGGAGGACTACGAGGACCCCCAGTTTATTCGGTCCGGCAGTAAGAGGTTCAGGCAGTTCTTCAGGTCAAGCTCAAAGAGGTCTGATAGGTAGGCCTGAACTTTATCTCGTCACTATTTTTTTTTTTATACCCGCGCACCGAAAAAAGGGTATTATGTTGTACTCGGTGTGTGTGTGTGTGTGTGTGTGTGTACGGGGTGGTGGTGTACGTGCAAGCAAAATACAATAAAAAAATGCTTTATCCAATTTTAAACTAAATTTGCTGGAGGGACAGAGGGATAGCCAATTAACCTGCCTTATTGTTTTTGAGAACAAGAAGTCAAAGGTCACGCTCACAGGGCCAGTTCAGAGTTTCACCTAGGAAGATCAAGTTTAACAGTTTTTATCCGATACAGATCAAACGTGGTGGAAATGTTGAGGGTAAGGCAAGAACAATGTGGGTTAGTTTAGGAGCAATCTGAGGTCAAGGACACAGGGCGAGGTCAAAGTTCGATCTGTGTCTGTGTTAACAAAATAACTAAAGCACTTTTGACCTGATCTGGACCAAACTCAGAGTAATGGTCAGCTAAGGGGTTGACTTATACCTGAGAATAACAGATGAAAGATTATGATTATTACAGGTACAGTACTTATTTATTTATTCTGTACAGGAGTGACGGGTACTCCTCTCGGCCCGTGAAGCACCTTGGCGGAAGCACCAGCACTGGCACAGACGGTCACCATAGCGACGACACCCAAGTCTAACCCATCACCAATAGAAGCATCATTTTAAACTGTCTTTGAACGCATTATCAGCCCGTCCTGCGAAGTGAGAAAATGAAAAAAAAGAAGTCAGGATGATAAATGCTTTCAAAATTTTCGAATATGCCAGCTTACTGTAGGCCATGTGAGGAATGTTACCTGTATACGCTGGTCGTACTCTAAATGGCTTTGGGGATTTTGTTACACATCTTCCTCAGCAATTTATTACTCAGAGAGCACATACCTCCGCCAACGCCAATAAAATTAATGATTTATTTACTGCGGTAATTCTTCTTTTCTACCAGACGAATATTCTACGGTCTCACATATTCTATTCAATTAATTCTATGGCCTTAGTCTGTTAAAAAATCACTGAGAACACATACATCTGTCAATGTCAATAAATATGATTTATTCCTACATCTGGATCCGCATCCACCTCAAAATCTAGATAACACTTCCTTGATCCACTGCCCACCTATCAACCGGATATACATAAAATCTGACAGCTTTTTGAGATACCTCGTAGACTACACAAAGAGACAGACACGGGTGAACAAAATAACCTACATCCAACTTCGTTCGCGGAGGCAACAGCATACAAGAGAATATTCAGAAATAAAATGTAAATAAATTGCTGAGTAAGAGGGGCTAAAAAGCCTTCTGTGCAGAGTATTCAGAATATGACCCATAAATGGAAATTGTTTGCAAATGTTTATCTCAGACTGTCCAGTTATTCTGCAGCACCATTTTGTAAGGAGTTTATGTGTAGCACATGTAGCAGTTACGTGTTTGATTTACATAAACTGTCTGAGATGAACTTTGGATCACTGTCTTCATTCGGTTCAACAATGCATACTGTTTCTCAATTTTACTTAGAGACAAAAATTAACAGGGTATCTTGAGGGCAAATTTTTGTACGTAGGTGATTCTGTTAGTGTAGTTAATCTTCTTCAGTCTGATGACGTATTTTTCATTCTAGTCTTGCTAGCTCCACATAATTTTATTCGTCTTAAGAGAAACTTTTTTTTTTTTTTAGGTGAAGGGGTTAGATACAGCCTTTATCAACACATTCAACCTGAAAATAAATAAATAAAAAGATGCTGGCTAAAGTTACCTGTTATCAGCAAAAATAAAGTGGAAAAATATGTCACCCGACTGAAGGTTTAAGCAAAGATGTTACAATATGTAGTACCCAGATAACATATACGGCATGTTTACCTTGATAATGATGTATGTAATAGTGTATGTAATAGTGTAAATACCGCCGGCATTAAGGACAAATTAATACAGTGGCGGAATTTACTGTTGCTTGCGTAACTGATCCCGTGAAAATGGAACAAAAAATCGGCGATCTTTATAAAGAGTACAACCACCTACTGTACATACAGAGACGTTTAGTGTTCAACAGAGAACAGCAAGTCCTTGTTATATAACGCCGTTTGTGACACCTTTTTATAATAAGTCTACAGTGAATTTATAATTTTAGAAAATCTATTAAATCTCCACTGCTGCCGATCTTGAATTTGGCTCTCTTTTGTATTGTCTTTGTTTTTTCTTGGAAGGACCAGTTTGCGGGCCCATGGCCTTTGGTTCCTTCTTCCTTGCATTAAAAAAAGTGTTATCAGACTGGAGGACGTGTTTGACTAGTAACTAAGGAGATTCATTCCTACTTCTTAACTAAATTTCATCAAATTTCATGCAAACACGACATAATGTTCTTGTTGTGAGAGTAGCCAAGCTCCATCTGCTGAAACCAAACCAACTCTAGTCATTCAGACCACCTGGGAAGTGGTACATAATCTACCAAACGATCGCCTCCCCATTATCACCCAACACACAATAACGGCAAACCCATTCAGAACAAGAAAACCTCCACAAACTACAAGAAGGCAGACCGGGCACAGTTCACACAGACACTGAACAAACAACAGAAACGGTCAGCTTGAACGCATCCTCATATATTTACAAAGTACTCACCACCTTCAATAAAATCATTACTACAGCTGGTAAATCCCACTTCCCTTCAGTTAACGCGAAAACTCCAACTCCGTAACTTTCCAAATAAAACGGGTAATCAAGAAGAAAAACAGACCAGAGCAAAAACGCAGCTGACCCCAACTAAACTAGAAGCCACAGTTGTTCTTGTACCCTCAGGTTTTTCTGAAACATGAACCCAATGGACTTCAGGCCGAAGTTGCCCTTCTGAAGGCCACCATCCTCCTTTCGGATGCTAGGGAGGGTAGTGAGAAGAATATGTATAGCTGGAACCATCTGTTTATATCGGTGCTACAGCGTGAAGGCATCCCTCTCCAGCATCACTAGAATCCTTATACATCACAGATAACACCATTCATTTACTTCACCAAAACAAGTAGGGAGTCTCCACATCAGGTCTTCACTCTCAGCTGAATACAAGTGTCTAGTGCTGGCTATATTGGTACGAAAGGAAGCGGCCACAAGAAGGTAAAAAAAAAAAATGAATATTAAACAAGAATTTGTTAAGGTTTTAATCCGCAAATTAAATCGCAAAGGAAGAAATGCTGTGAAGTCTCCTACGGCAACAAGAAACCTACCCATTGTGTGTGTGTGGCTGGGTGGATGGATGTCAGGAAGAAAAAAGCTTGCACAGACATAATGCAACCTTGGGTACGAGCAACTGCCTCGCCTGCCACTGACTGCGTGTACCCCTTGACACCACTACCCTCTCCCCTGCCCCACTCTAATGCCACTCCCTCCCCTGCCCCATTCTACAGCGCCCCCTTCCTCTGCTTCTCCCTACTGCCACTCCCTACCCCTGCCCAGCTCTTCCGCTGGTGTGGCCTCCAACTCTCACTTGTTCCCTTCCCATACTCCAACTGCCACCACCTCACTCACACAGAAGAGTAAAAGGGAGTATCACCTGAGAAGTGAAGCGTAATGGCAATATTGAGTGAGGCAGGTTTGTTCTGGGTACAAGAAGCGCTTTAGGTTAATGCATGAAATTATTCTATAAGCTTCAGTTATGGGGTAGGAATGAGTCTCTTTTGTTAATAATCAGGTCGATTCTTCATTTTTATTACATCTGCCTTTAAACAGAGCTGGAATAGCTTTGAGGTCATAAGGCTGGAAACAAGAGCGTTCGACGAGGGCGTGATGTGTCGTGCCATATGAAACCGTCAAAAATGGAGTAGAGCGAGGGTAAAGAAATGAGGGGGATGGGCAAGAACTGCAGTGGGGATGGCAAGGACCCATGAACTTATAGCCCGTGGAAAAGGGTGCTGTGGGATTAATTATTTGAGTGATGTGAGTGTTGATTTTAAACTTGTCTCCAGCAACGACAAAAACACAAGTAACAGCAGCAGAGGTTTGTGGCGATTTGCAGGTAGAACAAGAAACATACCTTGTATATGAAGATTCTGCACTTTCCTTTCCAAGTCCTTCGTGTGAAACAAATCTCAGTTACGACAGAGATTTGATTTAAGTTGTGAATCAACGTCTTGGGCATTATGGTCCGGTTCTGATGCTTTCCTTGTCCTTCCTGCGAAAACAGATAAACAAGACCTAAAGCAGGGGATAGTTTTTAATCCGTTCAGCCAGAAGGCGTCAGCTTTCTGACGATACGATTCAGCTTAGGAGAAACTTTTCCAATTAGAATGGTTTGATAAAACTTTTATTAACCCTTTCACTTATAGCAGTCCTTCATAAGCTGAATAAAATTGCATTCATGTGGTGGAACTGATATAACCGTGTGGCTCAAATGTCTGGTTATACACACGTCCCTCATCTACTTCCCTATTCCCCCCTCCCCCCCAAAGAGGATGGTGGATTGCAGAAGGGCAATTTAAACCTGCAGTCCGCAGGATTCACATTTCAGAAGAGCCTAGGACCACAACAACAACAGTTCTCATAATAAAACCACATACTCCTGCACTCATTCCCACCATGTTTTTCATTATACTGAAACACCTTCTTTGTTCTCAGTTACATTCACCCCATACGTCCCTCCTCTTCCTTCACTGATTTCCCTTCCCCTTCCGCTCGTTGTTTCACTCACATATTACGCTTATTAACCCCTGGCATTTGGTGACGTCTTCTAACAGTTTACTCTTGCTGCCTCCAGACGATTGAATTCACCTTCGGAGAGACATTTTGTACAGAAGAGGGCAGCGAAAACTTTGACCCTACCCCAGTGTCTCCTAATCTCAATAAAATCTTTGGCAGGTAACAAAAAGGAAGCAATGTGTCATCGGACTGAAGAGTGATTACATCACCTGTTTCACACTTTCCCATCATCATTACATTCATGTGCAATCAAATTCAGCGCTGGGGTTCGAATCCGGCGGGCAGCTGGCACAACTCAAATCAAGTTTCCATCCTCGCTTTGTGAATTGCTATGTAAAAAAAAAAAAAATCAGTGCCTGGGTTAATTACTTGGAGGATGTAACTGTGGTAACCTGGATGATGCAGTGGCACTATATCCCAAGATAGTGGGTTAGTAACTCGGCACAGGATGAAGGAAGTTACGGGGATGGGCACCGCGACTGAGCACCTCATAGCGTCCACCTCACCTTCAGCTATTCCTCTTTTGCCTTCAGGCTCTCGAAAAGAGGAGGGTTTCTGGCACCCTAATCCTCTCCCCCGCTTTTTTTGTTAATTAATAGACAGCTACTCTAACGCACAGAGAACAGTGCTCAGGAAGTTTTTATTCTCACTCATCTCCTTGGATAAGGATTTACAGGCACGATTCAAAGGGGGTTAGGAGACGTAGGCCCCCTCCCCATCTTCGGCAGGTCAATGATTACCTATAACAAATGAACAAACTATGTGCTATAAGTACTTTACACATGTTCTCGTAGAAGCAGCTCAGTGCAATGGGAAATTTGGTTAAATTTTTTTGGAATTTTGGTTGACAGCGTGAATTCACCCTTGCGGTAATTCCTCTAGTAATCAGGCTCCCACCCCTCCCCCTTTCCTTAAAGTGCTATATCCGGTCCTGCCTTAGTTGTACAAAGAAATTTGTACAGTGTATTAGCTTGCAGCGATAGCAAGGCGACTTATTACATTTATTTGCTTTCTGGTGTTCACCACACACACAAATTTGGGGAAATATGATATGATATGCAAGGTATATACAAAGGCGTTCCTTGTCAATTATATAGATCCCTGAAAAACCCACCAGGCACCACACTATACTTAGAAATGTAAAGTTCTTGATTTGTTCGCTCCACAGATAATCATTAATATTCCATATAAGACAAGCTAACAACGTGTTGTTTTGACATCATATTATACTGTAGTGACTATACTGTGGCGGGGGGGGGGACATAGTCTGGCCGCACTATGGGTGGTACTACTACTCTGCGGCCAGATTGTGTTAGGAAGAATTCCGCCACCGTATTCCCTGCGTGTCGTAAAAGGCGACTAAACGGGGCGGGGTGAGGGGACTAGGGACCCCCTCCTCTGTTTTTTAGTTCCTAAAAGAGACAGGCCAGGGAAAGGGATGGGGGATCGAGTTATCCCCGTACCCTGAAGGTTGGGTCTATAAATGTGCGTGGTTGTAGTACGATTGAGGCTAAAAGGGAGGAGATTGGGAGAATGTTTGTGAGAAGAAAGTTGGATGTGTTAGCTTTGAGTGAAACAAAGATGAAAGGGAAAGGTGAGTCTACATTTGGAAGTGTGAATGGAAGATTGTCAGGTGTTGATAGAGGAAGGGCAAGAGAAGGTGTGGCCTTGTTAGTGAGCCCAGAAGTACAGCAGTGTGTGATTGAATGGAAAGAGGTGTCATCGAGACTGATGTGGGTGAAAGCGAAATTTGAACGTGAGTTGTGGGTATTTGTGAGTGCATATGGGCCTGGTAGTGAAAGGGATGAAGAAGAGAAGGAGTCTTTCTGGAATGATGTTGATGAGTGTTTGTAGAGCTTTGGAGCAAATGTGAATGTGGTAATGATGGGGGATCTGAATGCTAGAGTGGGAAATGTAGCAGTTGAAGGTGTAGTTGGTATGCATGGTGTGCCTGGAAGAAATGAAAATGGGGAACGAATGATAGGTGTGTGTGTTGAGCGAGAGATGGTGATTGGGAATACCTTGTTTGAGAAGAAAGATATTTATAAGTATACATGGGTGAGACAGGAGGGTGGAAGGGTTGTTGACAGAGCATTGATGGACTATGTGGTTGTTTCCAGGAATGTAATAGGAAGATTGTTGGATGTGAGAGTTTTGAGAGGGGAGGGTGGAGGTATGTCTGACCACTACCTGGTGGAGGGAAAGTTGAGAGTAGGTAAGAGATGGGTGAGAGCTAGGAGAGTTAGGTGTGGCAGGGAGGTTTTGAAAGTGAGTGAGTTGGATAAAAGAGAGAAAATGATAGAGTATCAGGAGAAATTAAGAGATCAGTGGAATGCAGTGAAAGATCAGGAGAGTGGCAGTGTGGAGGAGGAATGGCAGTTGTTTAAGAGTGCTGTGGTGGGGCATGCAGAAGAGGTGTGTGGTGTGAGACGAGTGGGTGGTGGTGTAAGGAAGGGAAGTGAATGGTGGTGCAAGGAAGTAAGTATGGCTGTGGGTGAGAAGAGACATGCATATGAAGTGTGGTTGCAGAGGAAGGATGAGGTGTCATATGAGAGGTATAAGGAAAAGAGGAATAGGGCGAGAAGGGTTGTGCGTGGTGCTAAAGTGGCAGCAGATGAGAGGTGGGGTAGGCGGATGACTGAGAATTTTCAGGAGAATAAGAAAATGTTTTGGAAGGAGGTGAAAAGGGTGCGAAAGTGAGAGTCTGGGAAGGAGGAGCGAGTAAAAGCAGAGGATGGAAGGATGTTAATTGAGATGGATGCAGTAAGGAAGAGATGGGCGGAGTACTTTGAAAGATTGTTGAATGTAGAGGAGGAAAGGGAGGCTGAGATTGTGGCAGATGGAAGGGTGCAAGGAATAGATGTGTTGGGAGAGTTGAATGAATCCCTGATTACGATGGAGGAAGTGCAAGAGGCAGTAAAGCAGATGAAAACAGGGAAAGCTGCAGGTATGGATGGGTGTGCTGTGGAATGCCTGAAATGTGGTGGAGCAACTATTGTTGACTGGTTAGTAAGATTGTTGAATGTGTGCTTTGTGCAAGGTATGGTGCCAGTTGACTGGGCAAGTGCTTGTGTGGTCCCATTATATAAAGGTAAGGGTGATAAGTATGAATGTACTAGTTTTAGAGGTATAAGTCTGTTGAGTGTGGTAGGTAAGGTGTATGGTAGAGTGTTAATTAAGAGAGTTAGAGAGGGTACAGAGGGAGTGATTGGTGATGAGCAGTGTGGCTTTAGGAGAGGGAGGGGATGTGTGGATCAGGTGTTTGCTGTGAGACAGGTGTGTGAAAAGTATTTAGCGAAAGGTAAGGATGTGTTTTGGGCATTCATGGATTTAGAGAAAGCATATGATAGAATTGATAGGGAGGCTTTGTGGAATGTTTTAAGATTGAATGGGCTTGATGGCAGGTTACTAAAAGGAGTGAAAAGTTTTTATGTAAATAGTAGAGCGTGTGTAAGAGTGGGAAATACTGTGAGTGATTGGTTTCCCGTGAGAGTGGGGCTGCGGCAGGGATGTGTGATGTCGCCTTGGTTGTTTAATATTTATATGGATGGTGTTGTAAGGGAGGTGAATGCAAGAGTGTTAGATGGAGGACTGAGTCTGGTGAATGATGGTAGAGAGTGGAATCTGAAGCAGCTGCTGTTTGCGGATGATACTGCACTGGTGGCTGATTCAGAGGAGAGATTGAGACAGTTGGTAGAGGAGTTTGGAAGGGCGTGTGAAAGGAGGAAACTGAAAATAAATGAGAATAAGAGTAAAGTGATGAAGTGTACGAGGTTGATAGATGGTAGGAGGATGATTATAGTTTTGAATGGTGAGTTGCTTGAGGAGGTTGAGTGTTTTAAGTACTTAGGGTCACATGTTGCTGCAGATGGAAGAATAGATGCAGAAGTGAAGTTTAGAATGAATGAAGTTGGAAAGGTGCTAGGAGGAATGAAAAAAGTGTTTGGATGTCGTTCACTTAGAATGGATGTAAAGAGAAGGGTGTATGAGGGTGTTGTGGTACCGACTGCATTATATGGGGCTGAAACATGGAATATGGGTGTAGCAGAGAGGAAAAGTTTGAATGTAATGGAGATGAGGTGTCTGAGGAGTATGTGTGGAGTGACGCGTATGGATCGAGTGAGAAATGATGAAGTGCGAAGGAGAACTGGAATTGTTCGGGAGATGGCTGATCGAGTTGAACAGAGGGTGTTGCGATGGTTTGGGCATATGGAGAGAATGGATAATGAGCGATTGGTGAAAAAGATAACTAGATCTGATGTGAGAGGTGTAAGGCTGAGAGGAAGACCACGAATAGGATGGATGGACAGTGTGAAGAGAGTGTTGGATGCGAGAGGGTTGTCTGTTGAGCAAGGAAGAGTGGCTGTGCGTGATAGAAATGAATGGAGAGAAATTGTGAATGAATAAATGATGACGCAGCCCTGAGAGGATATTCTCCTGCATTTTGTCTGATCAGCTGATCAGGTCAGGTGCAGGTAAGGGGCTGGATCCATTATGATGTGGCAGGGGTAAACCAGCTTTGCTGTCGGGCCCTGCTGCGGATGTCACTGACTGCACTGCGTGGTTGACCCTCGTGCGGTGTGGTGCGGTGAGGATCTGTCCCTTCTCCCCTTTGGGGCTAAGATGCGAATGAATGTGTATGAGTGGATGAGTAAATTGGTAGTGTGTTGACCTGTCTCGGCTACCTTCCTTTTCTTGGGGGAAGCAGCCTAGGTATATAGATAGATAGATAGACTATGGATAAATATGAATCAGTCATGTAGGCCAATAATAATCACAAATGGAAGTATTATTTAATAATTTAGGTTTTCATCTGCGATGGAGAGGGACTGACTCGAAACTTTGTTTCTCAAGGCGATTTATGGCATTTTATTGTTTTCTGGAGTTCAAAACACACAAAATTTCTTTGAAATGTAATTTGATATACAAGTTACAAATACAGACACTGGCATTCTTTGTTAATGATCTAGATTACAGAAAAACACACCAGTCACCTCACTGTCTTGAGAAAATGTATAGTTCTTACCCCGGGATACCACTGATGAAGGATAACCAAGACAGAAACCCTTGTTAGTAATTTTGTCTATATTAAACCAATGACTGATATAAAATAACTCTTATAGTATGAAAAAGTTGGTCACTGAGTGGTTAGACATTACATACCTTTTAACAAATATTACAGGAACACATGGTATGTCTAGTTTATGATACCTGTACTTACCTGTTGGAATTTTTGTCTATAATACAGCAATGGTTGACACATAACAACTCTTACAGTATGAAAAAAACTGATCATTATTAGACATTACATACCTTTTAAATCAAGTGGATGAGCTGGTTAAATAGCTCAGGCCAAGAGTAGATTAGATTAGGTGAATTGGATTAGGTAAGACTGGGTTAGGATGAGCTGGGTTAAGCTGGCCTGAGGTAAGTAAAGATAGATGGGTTAATTTAGTGCCTGGTTAAGATAAGCTAGGTCTGGCTGGGCTAGGTGGGTTAGGTTAAGCTACGTTAATCTGAGTTAGGTGATTAGGTTAGGTTAGGCTAGGTTGCTTAGGTTATAAAGGTTAATTTGGGATAGGTTATGTGGGTTAGGTTAGATGTTTGAGACAGCAGTATAATCTAGGCCTAGCCTACTTATTGGCCGACCGGCCACAACGCGGAAACACTTTGCAGGTATTCTTTACTTTCCCCCCTAAAATTTGGAATATTTAGTATCATCAACGGTGTCTAAACTGAATGTAGATTACTGGAGGCTGCCAAAGTCTTAAAAAAACATCAATATCCAATCACTAGACCATAAATGATCAAAGAAAATGCGTGGGAAAGAACCCAACGTGACAGTTTTAAGCCCATTTCTAAGAAATCTTTTCCTTATTTTAACCTAGTAGTTTTACCTACGGTATGTTATAGAGTCCCGTCGATCCCTCTGCGTGCACCCAAAAGCAGAACAAGCAGGTATGTTGAGTGGTTACACAAAAAATAATGAAGTTCCACTCTCAGCTGACGTTTGTTTTCAGTCAAAGGGGGGCGGGGGGCTGCAGCGCGCTAGCTTCATGCCGTCTCCTCCCTTATTATACCTCCCTGAATCCTACGATATATCTATTTATCCTCAGATCGCTGATTATGCCTTATAATAAACCATAGGACTATATATTAATTTACGACAATATGTCAACGGATGTTGGTAAATATATCAATGTTTTTTTAATAGTGGAAACAGGTAGTGAGAATGATGGTAGTAGAAGGGGTTAATAATGAATATAGAAACACTGGTAGGCTTTTTCTATATTGCTATTTAATTATCGTATAATTTTATAACCTAACTTAACACTGCTATTTAAATATAAGGAAAGAAAGTGGCAAAAAAACAGTTTTTTGCGCTTGGGGAAGTTCTCTTGTCCATTTATTTACGTCATGACCTGGCTCTGTTGGCGCATGCGCATTAAAGTTCGGCCATCTTTGTCCAGCGCAGTGTGAGCCTCCTCCAGTGTCATTGTCTTTACTGGTAATACGACGTTGCCATCACTAACCCACCTTGACAGTAGTGCCATAAACCTCGTAATTGATCAGTACGAGTTTATATTAAAGGACATACAGGAAAGCCCGAGGATTAACGAGCAGGAGGACGACATACTGAGGCACGTTAACCCTCCCAGCTCCTCACTTTACTGTTTTGGTTGGTGGTGTTCCTTGTCTTGCCCTCACCCCGCCCCTCACACCCTGTCTATACAGTCTCTGGGGAATCTTTATCCTGTTATGGCAATTTGAGTTATATGATATGGTTATGAGTATCGAAATTCAGCCGTAAATTCCAGTAATAAGGAAGTAGGTTTGGGTCTGGGACGGGGAGGTGGTGGTGGTAGTGGCGGAGGCAGACATATACCTTTATTTATTTACCTTCCTCTTCATTATCTGCCTCTCCTTTTAACTTTGGTTAATTATTTGCTAACCATATTAATGCACTTAAGTGGTTTGTGCTTAGGAAACACTTTGTTATGTTTTGGCGAAAGGTATGTGTAGAGAATTCTTAGCTTTTTGGAAGATGGTATGTGTTGAGGTAAGTTCAGGGTCTTGTTATATAATTGTTTGAAGTAATGTTAAATTTCGGTAATGAAACATTCATAGTACTAGGGTAGATATTGTTATAGTGACTGGTGATTTTTCAGTGAGGAGTGGAAGGAAGGAAGTTTATTTTTGGTAGAATTTTAACCTGTGTCTGTTACCAGCATAATTTCTACCATTTCACCAATTTACAGTGCTGTTCAGTTCAGTTATGATATGTTTTCATTTTTTGACACTTGTTTGTAAGTTACTGGTAACCTGTTATTGAAAATTACTTTCCAAAGAAGTGTATTATTATTGTTGCTCAACCATGCTGTTATATGCACAAAGTTCCCTCTTGCAAAAAGTTCTAGTTAGTTATAATTATGGGGATCTGGGAGGATATTAAAAATATTGAAAATAGACTATTTACATAAGGTAAATAGACATGTCATAATTCCTGAAATTGATGGAATATGTACCTACTGATAGTAGTTTATATGCCTCCTGTAGCTATGTTAAGAATTTTGGAGATAGTTTCTGGTTCCAGCTATTTTTTAAAGAAAATATACCCACATATGGAATTTAGTTTTCAGTATGTAGGTATAATTTCTTTCATTTTAATCAACTAAGGGCACAGACCCAGCAGTTTCTGTGGGTCTAGTACATTGTATAGTTTTCACAGCCCTGTATCAGCAATAATCTGATGATGATCTTGTTTTATACACTAAGGTATGTGGAACCGACATTGTCTGATTTTTTTTGTCCTTTTAATTTGTAGTGGGTTTCCTTAGTTATGTCAGCACCGTTAGTGAATGCATCGTACTTTGTTGCATGTGTACTGGTATTTATACGATGATCTCATACTGTTCTTTGGTAATGAATATCAGTGTTTAGAACTTGAGACAACAGGTCTGTCTCCTTATCAGTCAGCTAACATTGTTGAGTCATTGGTATATGTACACAGTTATAGGATACTTGGCTCCACAGTTGATAGAATGCTAGTTGTAACATGGCATAACATTTGGGCGTTTAAGCAGCAGTGCTGTATATATTGTTTAAAGATATTACTGTGGGGTTAGCAAGAAGTAAAGTTAATAAAGAATTGAAAGTTAAAAGGGGATATTAAGCTATCGTGGTCAGGTATCTTTAAAGGTACCAGCAGTTCTCTATAGTTCAGGGTCATGAACTGTCATACAGGTTCCAGTTATTCTAGTTCATATGAGTGGTAAGCAGACTGTGTCAGCTAAGTGTAATATCGTCACTGGATGTGTGAGAAAAATATGGTAATGGCGCAAACAAGAATAATGATGGATGCAAGGTGGATGGAATTTGTATGAAGTACCGGTAGCATATTACAAGGATTGCATTTTTTTTTTTTTTCTGACTTGCAGTGGAAAAATCTGTACCCCACAAATCTTATGAGAAGAGTTTACTCACATGGAGCTCCATTTTTGTGGAAAACTGGTAGTTATGCCAGGGGATGAACTAAGAATTCTGAATGATTAACATCTTCACAGACATGTCTTGAATATTTTTTGATTGCTATTACCACAAGATTTGATTTGACCTAGAATAAACTCATCGTAATAATAGTTAATGTTTTAATGCTGGTACCTGACTCCTCCAGATTAAAAAGTTTGTCATGAGCTTAGTAAAATTGTCAGGAGTTAGTGAGAATAAATGAAAAGCATTCTTAGGTTGAAGGGGTTAAACTTAAGAAGATATCTATTAGTGACAGGATTAGTGAAGGCAGTAGAAATGAGTTATTTGAGAGGAGCATATTGAGTCACATGGAGAGACAGGCTGACAAATGAGGAAGTGAAGGAGCGTTGAGGTGTGGATGTGGATATGATAGGAAGTGTTAGGAGAAACACACTGAGGTGGTCTGGCCATGTGGAGAGGATGGAGAGTGACAGACTGATGAGGAAAGTGTACCATATGTGAGTGAGGTGGAGGGGGGGAGAGGGAGGGGGAGGCCAAGGATAGAGATATATGAGAGATGGGGGTGTGAGTTGGGAGCAGGGCAATGAAATGGTGGGGGACAGGGCGACATGGAAGCGATTTGTTTGTGGCCACCCCTTATGGGATTAAGGCGTCTGGCAATAGATAGATAGATACTTGTGGGAGATTTTCATCCTTCTGTAGCTTATTTCCTGTAGCACAGTGGCAGTGTAAGACAACACTGCCACTCAGCATTCTTTTCATAAAACATTTTTATGATTATCACCACTTTCAAATGATATGGTACCTGCAGTACAGTACTGTATCATTTATAACTCATCATTCAAGATGGAATGAGGGCAATTTTAGGTGAAGGTAACTGAGTATAATACAGAATGCACTTGTTACTTGTGCAGGTGCCAGCCAAGTGACGGTCCCCTCCCCAGACGGCTCGGAGTATCAAGATGTCAGAGACGGCACTGAAATTTGGTCCGGAGTGGTTGCGGGCACTGTCCCACGGTGGCAGTGTCTCCTCACCGCCCCCTAGCCCCGGCATCACCAAGACCAAGGTATGGACATTATCCCAGCTAACAGTTGTAAGCCCTGCCATCACAAAGACCAAGCTCTGAACATTAGCCCATCTTACAGTTTAAGCCCTGCCATCACAAAGACCAAGCTCTAAACATTACTAGTTATAATCTCTGGCATTACCACGACCATGGTATGGACTTTATTGGTTATAAGCACTGGCATCACTGTTATCAAGGTACAGTATGGACTTCAACATTAGTAAGTCCTACTATAGTTCTCTTCCCTTGAACTTGCTTTGGAATTTCGTTGTTTTGTGGCATATTTCACATGACTCGGTGGCAGGAGCAGCTCCATCTAATGCCAGATAATTTTATTCATCAGAGAGTTACTGGAATCTGATAGAGGTGTGATAGAGATGATTTGGTGTGTGTGTGTGTTTCAGAGAGCTGAGCATCGATATGGCCGGGAGGAGATGCTGGCATTGTTTAACAAGCACCAGAGTCCACCGGATGGAATGCACACACTAGGCTCGCTTTATGTGGACAAGGCGCAGGAACCTCTGGCTTTCATACCCATGAATGAAGAGGAACAGGTGGGTATATGATAAGTGGTGTAGATGGACATGTGTTGTATACATTGATCACATTGAAAGGAACTGGTTCACTACCATGGTGTACTTATTAATTTTTAGATGTTTAGCTGAAAGGAACTGTTTTGAACTGGAGGGGTTTCTATCCATAATTAACCTCTGCATTTCTAGAGATCAGAGTTGAAAAAAAAATTCTTGTAGAGTGAGCAAGAATGAAGAAAGAATATCTTTAGCTTAAAGAGGTTATTATAAACCACAGAAGTTAATAAGATCCAGGTCAAGTTTCATCCGTTAATATTTGGTTATTAGCCTGAAAAATGTGAAGCAAACAAACATCTGACATAGTACAGTTTTGGCATTGTTTTTGAGTATATAAAGTGTATAACTGTAGTGTTATCTTTCAAATATTCAGTAGTTAAAGGTATATATATCTGAGGGTGGCATTATTACTTAAGAATGAATGGGGAAAAAGTGGGGATTTAACCAGTCAATCTAAGGTTGAAGTTTTGTTTTGATTCTTGCTACCTCTAGACACAGTTTATTCAAATTAGGAGAACCCATAATTACAGAGGGATTGGACAATATCCAATAACCATTTCATAACTGTACAACACTCTTCCCTAAGCTGGAAGAATTACCCATCATTAACACGAATAATGTGAAAAGTACATACCTTAATTATTTTGGGTTGAAGTTGTTATTGTAATTTCCAGCTCTGGAAAGGTGTGTTTTTTTTTGGGGGGGTATCCATTTACTTTGGTTAGGTTTTTTTGTTTTTTAGCATTTTTTTTTTTTTTTTTTTTTTTTTTTTGCTATAATACAGCTTGGAAAAGTAGCCTTCTGATAATCAAAGCTCACCCATCAAGCATGGAACACTGCTTATAAAGGATGTATGTACAGGTATGTAAGACAGGTAGCTTTGAAACAGTTTTGAGATTTGCAACATGTGTATGCAGTGTAAGAAGCTGGAAACAGGTAGACACTTCTGGCAGTATCATAGGGAAATGATGATGTGATCATTGTTATTTTCTCCAAGGAGAGTATGTCTTCACCTCTGTTTGTTTGTTACGGTGGTTTATTTGTCTGTTAGCAGGATTATATAAAAACTGAAAGAGAGATTTGGACCAAATTTGGTAGGTAGGTATCCCGTGTCCCAAGGAACAATCGATTGACTTTTGGGACCGATCTGGATTTCATTACAGATTCTGGATCTGTAAAACACTTTTTGCGAAACCCTGACCAATTATGAGAAAACCAAACCCATTATGAAGAGTGATTTGGATATTACTTTGACATTGTTGGAGAGATGCATTCCACTGAGTGCCCCATTTTAAAGAGTGGTTTGGAAATTACTTTGCCCTTGTTTGAGAATTGCACTCCACTGAGAGCTCCTCTAGTAGTCAGATATAATGCCCATTGCTACCTTGTGGGAGCACCCCATTGGGGCATGTCCATTTAGCTGTGAAAAACACCCCGTTTTATCTGTCGCACCAGTATACTGCTTCACTTCCCTGTTGCATGAGATGTTTTTTGAGCCAACATTACCTTCGGTCTCACTTTCAAAGGCTGTCTTTACACTTACATAAGCATACAGTTGGGCAAAATCATTAATGCAAAGCCTGTTTTATTAAAAAGTTGAATATCTCATGTAATTGAATACTTTACTGAGATCATTGATTGGTAAGTCCAATTTCAAGTGCGATAGCCATTACAGGCTTGCTGTCTTCATGCTGGGCAGTTATCTTAAGTGTCATCTCAGGAATAATTGCCTTCCTTCTCCTCTTCTCACCAGTAGCAGGAGAGACAGATGGGCTTTTTTTGACATGGTGGATGCACAAAACAATGTAGATACAGGGTGGTAACCCCCCAAAATGCTAGCAACCCAGAACACTATAGAGTACTGGTTGTTTACACTATGATCACTTGGTAGTCTGGGAGGTACGGCTTGCTACCACTGGCCCGCATCGCAAGAGTATCATACCTCATATCGCTAGCTCGGGTAAAGGTAAAAATTTGAAGCGTGGTTTTACCCATCGTATATGTTGAAAAATCGTAAGTCGACCGACCGTAACAAAGGGACTGCCTGTATGTGCAGATGTTTCGGTCTTTGAGGTGGAGCAAGGGTTCTGGCAGTTTGAATGGTGTCCATATAGAGTATATATGTGCCTGGCCCATTTCACTGGGCATGCAGTTGATAGTTCTTCCTCTTTCATTATTTCTCTTGTTTTCTGAACTCTACATCAACCCATCCATAGGTTGGAATACTGTATAGGTCATAATGATGATTAGATTGTAAATAGTTATGGTAAAGTATTGCTAAGTACTTTGTGCCATGGGATGATGTTGCAACTTTTGTGTTGTATCATCAGCGGATGTGGCAGCGTGGGGTAAACAGTGATGCAGTTCTTCGTCAGACTGGGCGGGCCCCAGTCAATGGGGTGGGGCGGGGACGTGGTGGTAGTGTGGATCGCGGGCGGGGA
This sequence comes from Birgus latro, assembly GCA_018397915.1. Taxonomy (NCBI): domain Eukaryota; kingdom Metazoa; phylum Arthropoda; class Malacostraca; order Decapoda; family Coenobitidae; genus Birgus; species Birgus latro. Next base: position 23,085 of record JAGKTI010010275.1, read on the forward strand.
CGGGGAAGGGGCACAGGCTCGTACTACACGCGAGGCCTGAGTTACGATGATGAAGGCGAGCCACGTGGACCCAGGGAGACAGGACCTCCTGGTATAAACCTAAGGTAAGGATCCCAGTTACCATCATTATACTTTATGCTGTCTTGTGTTCAGTGTTTTATTGAAATCCTGCCCATTGTTTTTGTATGGACACAATATTGAACAATCATTCCCAGGTATAAGCACAGAGGTTCTGAACTGTTGTTGCTCACTCCCTGTTCTCTGCCAGGAAAAGAAACTGTGATCCTGGGCTTGTTTAGTGTACAGTAATTACAACTTTGATGATGATATTGATTTACGAATGTCTACTATTTAGTTGTTGCCGGTTTGCTGAAACAATTCAGCAGAACTTTAGTTTTTATACTCCAACTTGATCCTGGACACTTATTTTATTTTATACAAAATTATGTTTGGATAACTTCAGAATATATCATTATCACAGATAAGTGAGAATGTTTACATTGTATTCAGAAACAAGCCATTTGAGAGGTCTCAGAGTGTGCACGAGCAACGGGTGTGGATTGAACGTGGCCCTGGTGGCACAGTTGGGGGTGGGGGTGGGCAGGAGGACCGGAGCGGGGCAGTTTCTCCCCGCAAGGAGCAGGGGCGTGCATCTACCGAGAACTGGAGGAATCGCACCACCGAGGGTGAAGACAGTGACCGCTGGCGGGGGGTGGCCGCCGCACGCACCGATAAGTGGGGTAGGTGGTAGGACAGGTACATGGAAGAAGATGGTGGCTGAGAATACTTAGCTCACATCACAGTAATAAATGTCTGTGATTTTGAGTATGGTGAACCAGAATGAGTGAAGTGCTAAATATTAAGAAATCAGAAAAATCCACTAGTCAGTTTTGGAATAAGCAGAATCCCTTGTGTATAGCATTATTTACCCTTTCAGTATAAAGACAAGACCTTTATTTACTTTAATCTTTCTGTTAGACTATTGAGCTCAGGAGAAATTTCTCACAATGGGAGGTTAAGATTTGTTTAATTGTAACTTAATGTATGAGACAGCAAATGAACATAATCTTTTGAGAGGAAAAGTGAAATAAGTTATGCACTGTAGGAGAAAATTTGTGTGACAGTGTTTTATTTAAGTCCATCCATCCATCATCCAATCCTACGTTGCCCCATGAAGAGTGTAGGAGCCCGGGGCTAACCAGATCAAGTAATATTTATGTATATATACTGTAGTGCAAGTTGAGTCTTGAACAGAATTGAAACTTAGTTTTGCATACAGTTTCTTGATGTAAACACTGTCCTGTCTCAGCCAGGATACAGTAATTGTTTCCCCCCAAGCCAGTGAGTGTATTTAGCAGTGACTTTTCTTGTTTACAGTGCAGTGCCAAATAGTATCCTAAATTTGTTTTACTGGTTGAATTAAGAACATATGGAATATTGAAACTTGTGGCAGAAAAATGATGCCGTTTTTTTTTTCTTTTCCTTTGTCGTTTTTTCCCTTAATGAAGTGTAGGTTTGATTGTCCTGTAGCTGTAGGTGAATGTGTGTGTGTTTAAACATTAAATTTCTGCATTACAGTACATCCAATCAGCCAGTTTTTTTGCCATTGGTAACTAGTAAGGCTTGAGTCAAGAGATGCCATGGTGGTGAAGTTGTAGAGTATTAGACTATGAATGAATTGTACAATTATAGTTTAATTAGGAGCTTACAGAGGTGCCTTCACCTGGTAGCACTGATATGAGCAGGTGGCTCTGTTGCTTGGTTATACAAGCACTCATCTCCCTCCCAGTCCCCAAAAGGAGGATGGTGGACTAGAGAAGGTCTGCTTCAGCCTGCATTCCAGTTGGTTCATGTTCAACTGAGCATGGGTTTGAAACCAGTTTAAATGGAAGATGTTAGAAACACCTTTTCAGTCTTTATTCTGTATCTAATTTACATATCCTAATCATGTGCAGGTCCACGGTGTGGGTGGCGCGAGCGTGAAAATGGACTGGATGGTGAGTGGGAAGATGGGGTAGGGCGGGGAACAAGCCGAGGGGTGCCACCTGGTTCTCGACCCCTCCGCCAACCATGGGATGAGAAGGATGGTCACTTACGCAAGTCATGGGACGAAGATGCAAACCTCCCTGAGTGGTGAGTCTCTCTACACAGGAACGGTTCTGGTTGTAAAGTTTCCACTCTAGTTGCTTCAGTTTTTTCTGCTGGATTATTGAAAAATTTTCCTTGGTATTGGTTGATAATTATTGATCCATCCATTATCCAGTCCTGTGTTGCCCCATGAGGAGCGTAGGAGCCCAGGGCTCGGCAGGTTGGTCCTGACATTTAAGATGATAGTGACCAGCCGCACCCATCCCTGAGTGGCATTTCGTGAGCAATAAACCCCAACCACCTGTTGGATATAAACCTGCACTGGCTCAATCCGATTGGAGCACCTTAATTACCCACTAAACCATGAGACGCCATAATTTGGTCATATGGTTACCACCCAGCATACTTGTCACTCAGTGTAGTCATTCATAGGCAGAGGGAAGGGGAAAGAATGAAAAAAAGAAACAGAAGAGGAAGGAAGGACGAGAGGAAAGGGCAGACACCCAAAGCAGCACTACATTGAGTGAGTGGATGGTGAGGGCCCCCACCTACCACTACGTTCACTCAGAAAACAAATGGTTCATCAGTGGATTTCAGCTCATCCACCTACCTTTCTTTAATGTTTTAAGTACAGTGAAATTATTTCGTTGGTGCTTTACTGAATATTTGATCTGTTACATATAGTAAAGTTTCTGTTCCACCCTTTCTCGTATCCCCCCTTAGGAGTATTCCATAGGTCTTGAGTAATATATAGAGGACGTTTCTTTGGAGTAGACAGCCATAGTTCCAACCCGTCCTGAGCCAAGCCCCTTACTGACCCACTGAGTGAGGGCGAACGTGCCGGCTGCTTGCTTTGCAGTTTGTGAAATTTGCTGATATAAGCTCTTCTGGGCATATATGCAGGTTTAAGGTATTATGAATGTATGGTTATATATATATATATACATATGGTTACAAGGTGTGGTTATACAGTATGGTTACAATAACATAATATGGGTACATTTGTGTTGTGGAGTAAGGACTTTACTAGTACTGCAGAACTATAAGGTAGCCCATGCCTACAAGTTTGTCTGATTCTTCTCAGTACAAAAGAAATTACCCAATGGCATGCAAAATGCCTTTCTTAATTTATTGTAGAGTTTTTGCACACAGTGCAGGGATGAAGATTACAACTTAGGGAACAGTGGATGTATATGGCCACGGGTGTATAGAATGATGATGCACTTGTTATGTAGGGCTTTAAGCTGATCTGTATGACCTGTGCCTACACCAGGTATATTGTCAGGGCGACGGAGAACTCCGAGGAGAAGGGCGGGAGTTTCGATTCGTCTGGTGCCTTCCATGGACCCGGGTGGTCAGATGAAGACGACCCTACGGGTGAAGGCCGAAGTAACGGCAGACTGCGAAGGAAGTCATCCAGCCCAACCAAGGTTGCTCCAGTGGAAGGAGACAGAGCTCAGGCGGCTACCAAGGAAGCAGAGGAGGCTGAGGCAGAGGAGGAAGAGGAGTTGGGCAGGAGAAGGAATGGGGTGAAGGAGGACACAGTGCAACGGGAGTCCCCCCACCCATGCTGTGAGGCCAGGCACACACCTCACAATAACCAGACCACTCCTACATCAGAGGTACACACTGGTCACTATTATGTTGTTTTTCAGACTTCCTATTTTTTTTTTTTTTTTTCTGCCACCACCAGATGATACATTCTGCATGCTTAACATATCAAAGGGGGAGTGATGCCTTTCATGTTGTGGCATTGATGTAACTGGACAGTTTTGCTGCCTGGTTGTATGGATGTCCTTTCTCTCCCTTCCCATCCCCTGGAAAGTGATATAGATTCAGTTTAATTTGTATTGTAGAAAGTATGGTAAACTGTAAACTGCAAATAGGTGAGGTGTTGGAATTGGTCGATAGCTTGAAATATGTGAGAGTTAACATTAAATATAGATATGAGAAGAATAATATAACTTGCATTGATTGATTATATATGTTGTTTAGAGGTGTGCTGATGGGCATTGGTAATTGAGCTCACAGACATTCTGATAGATGGTTACTCTATTTGCAGATACTGGTTGATAATGGTCTTTGCTTGTGTTGTGATTGTGGTTGTAGATAATTAATGGTGTGTGCATGTGTGTTAGATAATTCATAATGTTTGCAGGTTTGTATGAGTAAAACTGAAGGTCCGGTATGTGAGGAGAGTCCTGGTGGTCCTAGTGTGGGTGGGGAGCCTTTAGTCAATGGGGAAGCCAGCGAGGAGGAGGCAAGTGGGCGGGATAGCAGGCCTTCTCATCCCACCTTCGCTACTGGCCCAGGCACGGTCATCCAGGGTCCAAGTCAGGTGGTCGTGTCAAACCCTGAAGTACCAGTGGTGAGTCAAGGGCACCAGCGGCAGAGGGAGCAGCACCAAGGGGAGGAGGAGAAGCTGGAGCACATGCGAAGTGTTGCAGACGACCTGGTGGCTAAGCTGGTGGAGGAGGATGACCACAGACCCCAGGCACCCTCACCTGGCACAGGGGTCACACCACCTGCACCCGTAGAGCCACACTCCGACCCGCCGTCACACCCCCCTCACTCACCACCACAGGACAAATGGTTTTATACTGACCCACAGGTGACTATATATTTAAAACCAGATGCATTAATCATGGAAGGAATGGCCACAAACCAATTGCCTCCATGTCACCATGTCTTCAGTCAGGCTGCCCTCCCTTTAGCTCTCACCACCCTCATTCTTTTACCTCTTAACTCCATCCCCTCACTCCATCCTCAGTCTTCCCCTCCACCTCCATCTTACTCATATTCACTCTCCTTGTCATTCTAATTCTCCATTCTTTCCATAGGTGACCATTAGGAATTGGAACAAGTCAGTAATTATATACAGGTAGTCCTCATTGTAAACCAAGGATGTGTTCCAAAATGTTAGTTCTTTTCTTTACACTTCTATCTATCTATCTATCTATATACCTAGGCTGCTTCCCCCAAGAAAAGGGAGGTAGCCGAGACAGGTCAACACGCTACCAATTTACTCATCCACTCGTACACAATTCAGCAGCCGTGGCTCAGTGGGTTAGAGCGCTCCGCTCTGGCCGTAGGGTCGGAGGATCGAATCCACCCAAGGGTCATTGGTAGACATCAGGAAGGGCATCCGGTCATAAAATGGTACACGCTCCAATCCAAAAAGGCCGACGCATGCAGGCATGTTGCAGTCTTCAAAAACGAAGCGAAACAAAACTCATACACAATTCATTCGCATCTTAGCCCTAAAGGGGAGAAGGGACAGATCCTCACCACACCACACCGCACGAGGGTCAAATACACAGTGCAGTCACTTGGTTCCATAAATTGGAAGAACTGACAAGTCTGCTTTATAAGAAGTAGTGGAGTTTAATAAGCAGCTTCTGCGGTTCGTTGTGGACATTTTAGCAAAAAAGGATATCAGATAACTGACTGATAGAACTAAGTGTTCAGGTGCCTGTCGTTTCGTTTCGTTTCGTTTTTGAAGGCTCCAACATGCTTGCATGTGTCGGCCTTGGTCACCTAATGGCGGCTCTCCACGCTGCTCGATCTCTGGCAGCCTCCCTATTCAGTCCCTTAACCCTTAAGTCACATTTAATGACCTCGTCCCATGTCTTTCTCGGTCTACCCCTCCCAACCCCTCCCCCAATATTAACACTTCTCACCCTCTG